>SKCR01000149.1:0-250528 GCA_019454045.1 Zanthoxylum bungeanum
CATCCTTCGCAGCTTTTTCCATTATTGGCTTCTGTCCCAGTATACCCTGGAAGATCTCAAACCCAGGTATCACAATTCCATTAACTTCCACAGGTTCAGGCTCCCCTTGATACCTTGAAGCCTTCATAAAGCATTCCATCAGTTTTAGGCCTTTCTTCTTCACCTTTGGGTTTTCTTCATCAGACTTGTACCCCAAACCCTTTCGAGTAGTCTGTCCTATGAAATCTGGTAGTTTTGAACCCTCACCCGGCTCATACTTCATTTTTCCCTTTATCCTAGCTACCTTAGGATCCACCCATTCCTCAAAAGTTACCGACACTTGAAACCTTGTGAAAGGCGGTACTTCCAAGGCGGCCACAACATTATCCACCTCAGCTCGGATGGTAACAATTTCTCCTTCATACAGGAACTTAATCATCTGGTGCAGAGTAGAGGGCACACCCCCAAGCTTATGAAACCAAGGCCTTACCAAGAACAAGGCAAAAGTGGCTAGGATATCCAGCACTGTAAACTCAACTGCGTCCTCAACTGGGCCCACTTTAACCATAGCCATAAAAGTACCCTCCACTCCGCGCTTACTATCATCATAAGCTTTAATGGTCATATTGGAGGGGTCCAAGTTTGTTTCCTTACATATGAAGCAAAAGTAAATACAAAGATATCCGGCGTGGCGAAGCATCATGGTAAAGGATTTTAACCTCTTCAATTAGAGGACCTTTCATCGCACTTTCTAAGCCCATGCGCTTATCTCAATGCATATATATATGAAACAAATGTAAATACAAAGATATTGGATTTCGTATACCCCGATTGAAGATATCTCATATCCAATCGAATATACATTGATCGGCGCGGCGAAGCATCGTGGAAAAGGATTTTTAACCTCTTCAATTAGAGGACCTTTCATCATACTTACTAAGCCCATGCGCTCGATCATAATGCATATATATGAAGCAAAAAAAGTAAATGCAAATATTGTTGAGTTATATCTAAGGTCCCAAGATCAAATCAAGACATGAAATAATGTGTGAACACACCAACGGAGGTAGCGGAATACTCACATCGATCGGTTGAGTCGATTTGGAGACGATTCAAAGCGAAAATGCTCACTGCCTGGTGCCCCACTGCAGCAGTTCACAGCCCTCACAAACAGAATTTTGAGATGATGAACGGAGCTCCAAGCCTCATCCGACGGATCCCGGCTCATGGGTGAACCTCCCTACCACCTTCGCAAGACTCGTAGTGTGCTAGCACTTGCGGTTTTCATCATGAAAACCCCAACTCTTGCTTCCCTAGCTCACGGTTTTTGCTTCCAAAACAGTCCACAATTTTTGTGTTTGGCGTGAACAAGAAGAGAGAATGAGAGAGAAGAGATTTTTGTGTAATGGTTAAAGTTGTTTGCATTTTAATTTCAAGTGTATCTTATACACTTTCATGAATTTCAAATGCATTTCACTTTAATTTGCATTTTATTTGCTTTTAAAAGTCAAACCATAAAAGCAAATCACTATGCACATCAACTTTAAGTCATGTCAACTTTAAGTCATGTCTTTCAATCAATCAATCACATCAATCAATCACATCACTCAAAGTGACATTTGATTTGACACTTGATGTGACGATTGATTTGACGCTTGATGTGACTTGCGTCGCCGCAGTCGAATTCGAAATACGAATGCGCTCGCAATCACACTCGGGCTCGGGTTCGATAATTCTAAATTAACGATTTTTCCGTCGCGTCGTAATTAAATGATTACGCCTAGCGAATTCACTATTCATGTCGCTAACGAATTAATTCTAAATTAATTCGTTCGCCCGAATTAAAATCTAATTTTAATTCCGCGTCAAAATCTAATTCCGTTTAATATATCGAATATATTAATTTACCGATTATTTCCAAATTAATCGTTATCTCTCTCTAGATGATATTTTATCCTAGATAAAATATCTCCGTAATTAATCCTAGATTAATTTTCTCTCTCTTCTATATAATCCCAGATTATTCAAGAGTGCGAGTTGTGCGTCATCGGTGGATTATCGGGAAGCGACCCATGAGATCTCCGGATACGTTGGCAGTAAATACGATCGTCGGAGTATCCGAATCACGTACGTACCAAGTACTACGTTCTACCGATTTACGAGACAAGGTCGACTCCTAGCAAAGTACCAAGTCTACCCAATTCTCCGGACATATCCTTTTAAGAATATTTAGATCTATATCAAGCGTAGTATACAATCGTATTGTGCGTATCGGCCCAGTATCGGATAGTCACGTGCTAGGGCTGGGGCTGGATAAGTGTCTGCCCCGTCCGAAACACATATCGGATGTCTGGTAACTAGTCTCTATAATCGGATATTCATGACCTGGTCATAATATCACGATTGGATGCGCATCACTTAAGAGCACTAATACCGTACTGCGTGACATCATCTCCAATATGACTGAAGTGACACTTCCGTCTTGACATCACACCCAATACTCTACGATTCTCTGATAAACCCAGAAGTGGTGTACACAGAACTTGGTCAAAGCCCCCTACCACCAAGACCAAAGTTTATCGATTATCGTAAGTATTAGCGATGCAAGTCTCAGGTTAAGACTATACACACCTACCTTGATTTCGGCCTCCCATAGACACATAGTCATAATACCAATGGGATTCCGAGGGGTCTATCCAGAGCGAAGCTGTTTTCCCGTACCATCGGTGAAACACGACCTCCTATCGCACTTGCATAAGTCTCCAACACTTATATATATGAGAACTATGCCGTTGTGCCCTCACAACGCACACAAGTGCAATACTAGCCTATTCCGCATTATCGATGTCCAGTCTCGATAATACTACGGCTAGGGATATTAATGATTAATCCTTCGGGGACTGATACTGTCTCATATCATCTCAATCCAGGAACTAATCATAGGGACCTCTCTTCATTATATATCTATGGTGATCTAATCACAAATGATGAGAGTGCAATTTCCTTATTACATAGTTAATTTGCTACAACAACACATGATCTGTGCAAATAGTGACGCTATGGGTCATATTATCCAACAATCTCCCACTTGGCACGTAGCGAGTCACTCAAGTGTCCAACACTTGAACTATGTACGGTTCGCTCAAATTACTGAGGAAAGGTTTTCGTCAGCGGATTTGCTTGATTATCGTTTGACGCGATTTACACGATCATCACATCCCCACGATGTATGATCCGAACGAATCAGATGATATAGAAGTATATATCTGGATCGTCGATGAGACCTTTAATTCCTTAGCCTGTGCTGACGCCTAGTTCAGCTGCTAACAGAACTATATCAAATCTAATTAGATTTATGTTCGATCCAAATGGCTTATTTTGCTGCCTCAGCTGCAGCAATAATCCGCATTTGTTGTTTATTCGGCAACAATTATCTTGCTTGGAAGATTTCCAACTCACTGTCCCGTTATTCAAATTTTATAGTACCGTAGTATTTAATTGTTTGGAACTTTGCAGCGGTGATCCCAGTCACTTCAAGTTCTCCTTCTCCATAGTTTAAGACAGCATCTTTAGTTCTCTGAGATACTAACAGATGTTCTTAACTACAATCCAATGACTATTACTTGGATTGACTCGATCATGACTCCATATGCTCGAAGCGTATGAGACACCAATACAAGTACATTTTAAATGTACAATTTCCCAGAGAGTGTTAACAACTCCAAATCTATTCCAGTAGATCTTTATTCCTTGAATAAAGGTTGTTACTCCCCAGAATTCTACGGAGAATTTCTATTGAAAGAATATCTATAACAGCCTAGCTTTCACCAATAGCATTATAGGAATTTCACTGTCAGTGCTTTCTCCCACTAACCTCCTTATGTACACAAGAATTATTTCGTTTTGAGTCAAATCATAAACCATTATGATTATTTCAAAACGACAGTTCCAAGAACCTTATGCTTGTTTCAATCCAAACATGGATCGAATAACCCGCAAACCTTGTTTGTCGGTTATACAAAATCGTCAGAATGTTATAAACATTCTCCAAAAGGTTTCCTTTTCAGGAAAGCGATTTTGATTTGTAACTGACACATTTCATAAATGAAATATACAGTTATCATCAAGCATCTTCAAAATGGATTTACCATGGCAATAGGTAAAAGGTTGAACCGTTATTAACACAATGTTGATAACGATACCTTTCCGTCAAAAGCTCAGCTTTGTACGTTGGTATGTTGCCTTCCATGTATGTCTTCCTTGAAGACGTTTAATGTACCAATAGGCACAATGCCTTGTGGTACTAACAACTAGTATCCAAAATAGTTGTTATACATGGAATCCATTTCGGATTCATGGCACTTTGCCATAATCGGGAGTCGATACCTCGTATCACTTCCTCTAAATGCAGTCGGATGGTACACCTCCATAAGATTGACATCTTTATGGGTGAGATCAGAAACCCATACCCTAGGTTGTTTTCTGACTCTATTCGATCTAATAGTTTTCTGTGTATTTGAAGATTAATGGTATAGATTCATCATAGATGAACTATTTGTGTTCCATTAAGGACTTCGTGCCTTGAACAGTGTTACTCCGATTTTCATCGAGTATCACTATCCTCTCACTGACCACTGCATATCGGTATTCCTCTCAGGAAAAATCGCATGGTGAGCAACAATTACATTGTTCTCATGTGAGATTTACAAGTACTATACTTAAGGTTTCCCTTAGGATAACCTATATCGGCACTTATCCAATTTGGGTCTTTAGTTTTGTATCATCCAAACGTTATGCGGGCATACCCAAATTATCAGGAATGAAACCCTGTTTCTTTCTTGTTCATATCCTATATGATATCTGTCAAACAGATTTACATGGAACCTTATTCTAAATAAGTTTTGCACTGTTAATACATATCCTATTGAAGGAAACAGTAGCTCAGAGCGACTCATGATAAACCTTATCATGTCCAACAAAATTTGGTTTTTGTTCGGTCACACGTCTAACTGACGTGTCACGGGAGGAGTCCTCATATGAAAGAATACCGTACTCTTTCATTTACATATGAAACTTACTGCTTAAGTAATTCCATTACGGTCTAACCGTGGCGGAATAATACTATAGCCGAACTGTTTATATACTTCGTGTCGAAAACTTCAAAAGTTCGATCTGTGTTCTTCAAAAGAAACACATAACCATAACGTGATGCCACATCCGTTAAGGTCACGAAATATTCATGTTCACATCTAGCCTATCTAGATATGGGCCCACTTACTTCACCATGATAGGGCTAATAGATCGGTGGCCCTTTTACTATTACACCAAGTAATAGTATTTTAGGTATTTAACCTAATAAACTAGATTCGTAGACCTTATTTGAATAGTCAAATCAGTCCTAGTACCCACTCTTCAAAAGTGTGGATATACGAGTCTTGTTTAATTGTGTCCCAGACAACAATGCCACAAATAAGTCTCTATTGATCAATCAATTTGAGCTATTTATTTGTCATTTTATATGTTTGAGACTTTATTATATTCAAAATATAAATTCTGTTATTCACATCTAATGTGTTTATCTCAGTATCATCTTATATAATAAAAACACTTAGTGTTCTATAATATAAAGGTTTTATCCGCAACGGATTAAACGCTGATATAGAGATAATGTCTCTAGTCAAACTAGTTACATTATAACAGTTCCTATTTAAGTACATACCCAAAGGATAGTTCCTAAACTTAGGTATCTACGGTCGAAACAGCGACTTTCGTCCCGTTTCCGATTTGCAGAGAAATCTCGGCTTGAAGTCAGTATCCAGCTCATAGCTGATTCTGAACATCAATACATATATTTTATGTACCACACTAAGTATTTAAAATCCAATTTCAATACTAGTAGTGAACATAACTTTGACAAATTTTTAAAGTTAGAGCCTCGCCCCTTCTTTAATTCCTTGGTGTCTTCCATATCCAATGCTAGTCACTTTGGGATATGTCAATTATCTTTTCAATATTTCATAAACCTTTGGCCAAGCCTTGGGTTTCGGAATATCGAATGATATGCACCTCGTGCAATATGCCCAATTGCAAACTTTGACTTTTCACCACTAGAATAGTCAAATCAATTCTTCTAAGAATTATTAATTGCAACTTTAATACTTTTAATCTAAAGATAGATTTATTATAAGTATATTAATTAAGCACTAAAGTCATCATCACATAAATCTTCCAAAGATTTTTTGCTCTACTATTTGCTTAATTATGGGCTTAGTCATAATAAGTTATTTGATCAAATAAATTAACCTATTATGAATTCCCATTGAAAATTAAATCATTTAAAACATTTAATCCAAGGATTATATATTTTAAATATTCAACTTTTTCAATTCTTTCTTGATTTCATAGTCCAACTATTTAATCAATTTAATAAGGTACTATTTATTAATGAATTACAATAACCCCATTATTTTAATCAACTATAATTTTAATATTGATTACTAAATCCCATTATAAATCAACTATCATTTTAATTCAATTATATTGATTCCTATAATCTAATTATAAAATCAACTATATATTGAATGAGTTTGTATATAGTCCAACTATATAAATTTTTAAAACACATAAAATAATAGTCCAACTAATACTTTTGATTAATGTGACGAGAAAAATATAAATGAGCGTGTAGCGAGTAATTGAACGAATGTTGCAAATTCAATACTTGCCTCCCACTATTTTTCGTCGAGCCTCTAACCCTCTGTGGAGTACTCGGGAAACCGTGTTTCCTAGTGGGCTGGATCCTGTTAAATAACATACAACCTTGACTTTGGCCAACAAGCTATATGCTACTTAACCAGGTAGATCTCACAGATCAATTGGATCCAATCCAATTCCCAGATCCGGTAGGTGGACATCCAAGTCCTAAACATATTACTTATGCCAATGTATCTAATACATTTCCATTCCTATTAATCCTCCGAATCATCTAGGCCTTGGCTTTGGCACACAAAACCTAATGACTCCAGTTAAGCGGGACCCATTGACAAGGAAAGTTTCGTAATCAATGTCGTTGGACAAGAAGTGATCTTGACTTTGGCCAACAAATCACAACTGGACAAGACACCGATGTGGAACAAAACTCTCATGATTCAAATACAATCCATAATTGACAAGGTCTTGACTTTGGCCAACAAACCAATGCCAATTGGATCTTGAACAAGAATCATTCAATGGAAGGATAATCGCTTAATATAAAACGAGGATTTTTCGCGTGCAAATTGGCTACCAATTTAATTATCTTTGTTAGGTCTCATCATCATACACCCTTAAACATGCATTCTATACATAATAAAGCGCGTATGAAAATAAATATAATGATATGCGGATGGATACTTTACACATTGATCCTAGATCAAATCTCTCCCTTTCTCACTCAAGCTAGCACTTGTATTACTTCTACCCGTTACACTACACTTCTAAAGAAACCTCATATACATAGAGGGGAATAGGTGATAAGAGAATACAAAGAGAACGAGGTGATAAGGCTGGACACGCAGGTCCAATTTAATAAATCGAATTTATTACAACAATTTCTAAAATTGCCCACCCATCTAATATCCATCCGATATACATTATTCATTCAACACAACCATATATTCACACCACAAAGCATGCTATCAATCAATCTAATCAAATTAATTAATCTGATAATTAAGTGATCATCCAATGTTCAAACAACGATTGATTTTGTTCGAGTCAAACTCGTTTTTGCGAATGAGTACATAAAGAACGAATTCATGAATTAAATTAAACTACATCATTAAATCATTTAAAACATGTATTTAATACTAATTCACTATTCAATTCCAAATTAAATATTACACTTTTATTTAATAAACCTTTTAACGATTTAAATTCCAAATCTAGTCGTAACGCGTCTCAAAGACCGATTAACGTCCAACGTCAATTCAATTAAAGTCCAATGGGCTTTTGATTGATTTCTAAAGGCATGGACTTTTGGTCAACTCGGGTCAAACCGATAACCAAAGTCCAATCCGGGATTTACCCCATAAGCCCATAAATCAATCTTGGCCCATTAGGCCCAATTGAACTTTAAAGGTTCATTAAGTCGCATTTGGGCTTTATGGTTAAGGTTTTGGGCCCAATTGGATCCAATCCAGTTGGCCTAAACCAAACTTGATAAATCAAGCCCAATAGGCCCAAATACAACATAAGTCCAATTTCCAAAATTAGGCCCAAATAATTAAATTCAAAAAATCCAATTTTCCCAATTTAATTACCAAAGTGCATTACATGATTAATAACCTAAATCAAAATTTCTAAAACACCAAATTAGTCCAATTAATCATGCTCATTTCATTATTATATGTCCAACACACAAATTGAAAAATCAAACCCATTACATGCTTCTTTAGTCTCGGCCAAAAGAGGGATTTTGTGTCCGATTCGGTTTCGATCCAATCGAACCTACAATCGACATCAAATCACCATCCTAAATGATTTCACACACATCCAATGTCACAAAATCAAAAATCCAAGACATTAGGGTATATACACAAATTCGGCCAAGGTAAGATTTGGGGATTTTTTGTCCAATTCGAAATCCAATCCAATTCGATTCAAATTAACGTCAACCTAATCGATTCTAACTCATCAAATGAATTAAAAATCAAAAAATCCAAGATCCCAAAAATACATATACATTCGGCCATGGCATGATATTTGGGGAAAATAATTCGAAATCATTTTTCGTCAAATTGGTCCAACCAAAATGAAATTAAACATGTTATAAGCATACTTAAACAATCAATTCATTGAAATCATGCTCAAAACAAATTTACCCAAATTTTAAATCCCTAAAATTTCATGCTTGCAACATTAGATCTGATACCATTGTTGAGTTTTATCTAAGGTCCCAAGATCAAATCAAGACATGAAATAATGTGTGAACACACCAACGGAGGTAGCGGAATACTCACATCGATCGGTTGAGTCGATTTGGAGATGATTCAAAGCCAAAATGCTCACTGCCTTGGCGCCCCACTGCAGCAGTTCACAGCCCTCACAAACAGAATTTTGAGATGATGAACGGAGCTCCAAGCCTCATCCGATGGATCCCGGCTCATGGGTGAACCTCCCTACCACCTTCGCAAGACTCGTAGTGTGCTAGCACTTGCGGTTTTCACCATGAAAACCCCAACTCTTGCTTCCCTAGCTCACGGTTTTTGCTTCCAAAACAGTCCACAATTTTGTGTTTGGCGTGAACAAGAAGAGAGAATGAGAGAGAAGAGATTTTGTGTAATGGTTAAAGTTGTTTGCATTTTAATTTCAAGTGTATCTTATACACTTTCATGAATTTCAAATGCATTTCACTTTATTTGCATTTCATTTGCTTTTAAAAGTCAAAACCATAAAAGCAAATCACTATGCACATCAACTTTAAGTCATGTCAACTTTAAGTCATGTCTTTCAATCAATCATCATCACATCAATCAATCACATCACTCAAAGTGACATTTGATTTGACACTTGATGTGACGATTGATTTGACGCTTGATGTGACTTGCGTTGCCGCACTCGAATTCGAAATATGAATACGCTCGCAATCACACTCGGGCTCGGGTTCGGGTTCGCTAATTCTAATTAACGATTTTTCCGTCGTGTCGTAATTAAATGATTACGCCTAGCGAATTCACTATTCATGTCGCTAACGAATTAATTCTAAATTAATTCATTCGCCCGAATTAAAATCTAATTTTAATTCCGCGTCAAAATCTAATTCCGTTTAATATATCGAATATATTAATTTACCGATTAATTCCAAATTAATCGTTATCTCTCTCTAGACGATATTTTATCCTAGATAAAATATCTCCGTAATTAATCCTAGATTAATTTTCTCTCTCTTCTATATAATCCCAGATTATTCAAGAGTGCGAGTTGTGCGTCATCGGTGGATTATCGGGAAGCGACCCATGAGATCTCCGGATATGTTGGCAGTAATATGGTCGTCGGAGTATCCGAATCACGTACGTACCAAGTACTATGTTCTACCGATTTACGAGACAAGGTCGACTCCTAGCAATGTACCAAGTCTACCCAATTCTCCGGACATATCCTTTTAAGAATATTTAGATCTATATCAAGCGTAGTATACAATCGTATTGTGCGTATCGGCCCAGTATCGGATAGTCACGTGCTAGGGCTGGGGCTGGATAAGTGTCTGCCCCGTCCGAAACACATATCGGATGTCTGGTAACTAGTCTCTATAATCGGATATTCATGACCTGGTCATAATATTACGATTGGATGCGCATCACTTAAGAGCACTAATACCGTATCGTGCGTGACATCATCTCCAATATGACTGAAGTGACACTTCCGTCTTGACATCACACCCATACTCTACGATTCTCTGATAAACCCAGAAGTGGTGTACACAGAACTTGTCAAAGCCCCCTACCACCAAGACCAAAGTTTATCGATTATCGTAAGTATTAGCGATGCAAGTCTCAGGTTAAGACTATACACACCTACCTTGATTTCGACCTCCCATAGACACATAGTCATAATACCAATGGGATTCCGAGGGGTCTATCCAGAGCGAAGCTATTTTCCCGTACCATCGGTGAAACACGACCTCCTATCGCACTTGCATAAGTCTCCAACACTTATATATATGAGAACTATGCCGTTGTGCCCTCAAACGCACATAAGTGCAATACTAGCCTATTCCGCATTATCGATGTCCAGTCTCGATAATACTACGGCTAGGGATATTTAATGATTAATCCTTCGGGACTGATACTGTCTCATATCATCTCAATCCAGGAACTAATCATAGGGACCTCTCTTTATTTATATATCTATGGTGATCTAATCACAAATGATGAGAGTGCAATTTCCTTATTACATAGTTAATTTGCTACAACAACACAATGATCTGTGCAAATAGTGACGCTATGGGTCATATTATCCAACAAAGATATCGGATTTCGTATACCCGATTGAACATATCTCACATCCAATCGAAGATACATTGACCGGCGCGGTGAAACATCGTGGTAAAGGATTTTAACCCCTTCAATTAGAGGACCTTTCATCGCACTTACTAAGCCCATCCGCTGGATCGTATCATTACACGAACAAGTAATATGCGGAAATTAAATAATGAATAATAAACACATCAAAACAACATAAAACAAAATATGTGTTGTTTGCTCAAGTGGTACGTGGAGTTGTATCCCGAGTGCAGATCATACTATCGTCCATTTGGAATCGGCTATGAAATTTACGTCCGGGTTTCCATCCTATATACCATAAGAGGCGACACATTTAACATTTTACTCAAAGGCCACAACACACATCATACTCATAATACATGCATATTTATCTACTCAAGGGCAACATGCATTTTAACATAATAATCATGCGAACAAAACTCAATAAATAATAAAAATAAAACAGAAAACAAGTGTGAAAAATGCACTCAGGTCTAACCTTTTTGCCGACTTTCGGACTTGCGTTTCACAGAGATCAGAAGGGTAAAATTCCTCAACTTCTCCGGTTCACTAGTTTAACATCTCAACTCATTGTTTTGCTGTTTTGCTCGCTGTTTGGCTTCCATTTTACTGCTATTTTCTCTCTATTTTCTCCTCACTATTTCAGGTATTTAAAGCTACTGTTTTTGCGTTTTTTAGGGGAATTTGGGTTGCTATTTTTGCGGTTTTAAGGAGGCTTTGAGTGTAGTTTTTTTTTGTTACTGTTTTAAGGTACTTAGGGACAGTTTTAAGTGGATTTGGGCTACTGTTTTAGTGGTTAAATAGTGTAGTTTTTTAGACTGTAGTTTTCGGTAATGGATGGGCTTATGAGGCTACTGTTTTTCGGTAATATGAGGGGTTTATGGGGGCTGGTTTTTGGTGATGTTACTACAGTTTTAGGGGGCTGTTTTGGTGGTTGTAGGGGCTGTGAATGGCTGCTGTTTTTGCGTGACAAAAGGGACTGTTTTTAGGGGGTGTGCTCGGTAATGGAGAGGCTTGGACGGGGTAAGTGCTCGGCAATGGAGAGGCTTGGAGGAGGGTAAGTGCTCGGCAATGAAAGGGGAAGAATGAGAGAAATTTTTTTGTTATGTGTCTTGTCTTAGGCGTGAATTAAGAGAGCTTATTCCTTTGTGTGTGGGCGTGAATCAAGAGAGAGTGGAGAGAGGCAAAGGCTTTGGTTTGGTGTTGTTTATATAGAGAATGGTTAGGGCTTCACCTTGTCTCATAAGGAAGAGATTTGGTGCATTCAATTAGGATATGATTTAGTGCTAGACAAGGAAAGCAATGGATTTGATTGGGGGACATGTCTTGGTGTAGACATTGCATTTTTGCATAACACCCGATGAGGAGTCTTATATGGAGACAACTCCCTCTTAGTCATGAAAGTCGCGGGAAAAGAACGTTGGAAGGGTAAAGTTGGAAAACACTATTTTTTATGGATTGCTCCGAGTTGTTTCACTTCGGTTGCTTGCTATACCTCCGTTTCTAAGCTCACCTTAGGCCCAAAACTCCCCTAGACCACATACCTAATCCAAACCAAGCCCAAATACCCAAGTCAACCCAAGTCAAACCAAGTCACCCAAGTCAAACCAAACCCATGCCCATTAGATGTAATTCACGCCCATTGCCCTTTATTTAGGTAAATTGCACATTAATCACATGTTAAAATCTTGATTAATCCTTACCTAAATAAAAGAAATCAAATAAAATCATTACCAAATCAAATCCAATCCCAAATCCTAATTAGGAGATGCATTCCTTATTAGAAACCAATTAGGAGATTCCTTCCTAATCTAAAAAGGAAAGCCTTTCCCCTTTGCCTATAAAAAGAGGCCTTCACCCCCATTCACAACCCTAGCTCACATATCTCCCTCACACGCCCAAAGCACTCTCTTAAGCCTCCATTACACGCCCAAGCATCCCCCTGAACCCTCCATTGCCGCACCTTCAAAATCCAATAGCCTCCATTGCCGCACCTTCCCTCCATCATCAACACCCTTCACGCCCAAGCCCTAAACTTAACCCTCCATTGCCGAGTTCCAGCCCCCATTCACAGCCCTAAAACACCCTCAAATAACCTTATTTCCAGCCCTTAAGTTCCGCAAAAAGACCCCCCAAACAGCTCCAAATCGGCGCCAAAACAGCCCCTGAAAACGGCTTCACTGCACTGGTGAACTGCCGAATTTAGTCTTCTCTGTTCTGGTCTGATTCTGTGCGGTTTTAGCCTCCAAAACAGTCCTAAAACCATCTTAAAACCATCCCAAAATCCCCAAAAAGTTTCCCCAAAAAACCTTTACAAACGCACCTCCCGAGACCACCAAAATCACCCAAAACAGTCCAAAAACGCCCAAAACAGTGACCTGAAACGCAGCGACCAAACGGCGGTGAAACGAAGGTAAAACAGCAGCCCGAGCATCAAAACAGCAAGGAAAACAGTGAGCAAACAATCTTGAAAAGTTTCGGATCATTCGCCCTTCCAACGGACTTGGAAAGCACTTCCAAAGATTGACGAAAGAGGTTAGACCTGAGGGTACCTTTTACTTATTTTCTTTTGTTTTATTTTTATTTATTTTAGAATATTATCGCATGAGAGTCGTTTGAAGCATGATGTGATTGTTGGATGAGCGGGATATGTGTTTCCCTTTTGTGGTATATCGGATGGAAACCCGGACGTAAATTCCATAGCCGATTCCGAATGGACGGTAGTATGGTCTGCACTCGGGATACAATACCACGTACCACTTAAGATACACGTATCTCGTCTCATCCAAATTTGTATTCGAGCATGATGTAGTTCTAGGTTGTTTATTTATTATTTTAAGCATGTTTTAACGTAGTTTCGTTATTTAATTTTAAAGCATGATTATGTTCGTTTTATGCATGACGTTTAGTTTAGTTTATATTTATGCTTTAGTCATTATTTGTTTGCATTGGTTCGATGGCTTAATTTGTTCAATGTGTGATATTGCGTGTTTATTGTTTAAAGATTTATTTTCAAGCATGCGAACTTAGATTAGGAGTTAGTTAGCGAAGCATATTAGATCTAGGTAACTTGAACATGATTATTGATTAGATGCGGTCGATTTATTGCATGAATTATATCATCACAATGACATAAGTAAGGGACCATTCCGAACCCAACGGTTTGAGGTCTTCCCTTGCGAGGGGTGAGTGCGGCCTTAAACCTTTGTCCCGGTTCACACCGGGTGGCGACTCCATTATTCTCCGGTTTAGTCCCCCGCGGACTATTCCGTACTCTCAACTAGGCCCTGAGTCTAGAACAGCATGCGTCGCCCAGGTTCTGTTGTCTACAGTCTGGCGACTCCACTGGGGATAGAGAATCGGCCTCGAAATCATGTCTTGTGTTGTTTATAATTTATGCATTAGTTGACCGTGTCTGTAGTGGGTTGAGGGGGTTAATCAAAGGCTTAGTTAGAGCTAGGTGATGGTTGGGTGTCTTCCTTCATTCACTACCTTTCGAGGAAAAGCTGTGAAGGCACCTAGGTGATCATTACCCGTAGCTTGTTGTGATAGACTAGTTTGGAGGACTCGTTGTTTATTCCTGACACCAAGCGATAAGAGCCTAAGGGGCTTGGGTATTTAAGTGAGCCTCGCTCCACCCTCCCTCTGGGGAATCTACAACGGGAAATTCATTCGACAGTTAGTCACACACCATAACTCGTTGGCACGTACCGTAAGGTATAAAAAAGGTGCGCTCACTTGGACGTTTGAACCCTTGAGTGGGGAGTCCTAGTTGTGGGCAAACCTTCGTCAGCGAGAGCCTTTGTCCGCGCCCCGTGAACCCACTCATGAACCTTAGCCATAAGAACCCGTAGTTAGACATTTTATAATTAGGTGTTTGATGGACCACCGTCATTTGGATCCAGTTGGACCTTTTGTCAAAAGGTATGACTTGTCGGGCCATTTAAACTGGGGCAAGTTCATGTCTTTTAACAGTTGGGCCAAAAGCTTCTAAAATGCCAGTGGGCCATTTTGTGGGCCTCTTATTATTTGAAATCATTTAGCCATATCACCGCAAAGTGTAGACCTGTTGGGCCTTTTCAACTGGGACAAGTTTGCACCGCGCGATGGTGTGATTGAATACTTTAAAATGATAATGGGCCAAATAGTTTTAAGTTTTCTTTTTTTATAATTTTATATATTCCATGCATCGCATACATCTCATGCATACATGCATCATGTTAACCCTTGTGTCTTAAAAGCCATCATAGTTACCCGTTGGGTTAGGAAAAAGAAGTCAGAGCCTTCCTTGGAAAATCCAGTATATCAGCCGTTTCATCGCTAAGTTGACATCGGTGTGTGAGCCCATCTTCAAGTTGTTGAGGAAAGATCAACCAGTGAAATGGAACGAGCAGTGTCAGGAAGCATTTGACAGAATAAGGGAATATTTGGTGAAACCTCCTGTGTTGAAACCTCCGAGACAGGGTAGGCCTTTGGTACTTTATTTGCCTATTGAACCTGAAGCGCTGGGGGCGATGATGGTACAAGCCGATGAGACAGGAGTGGAGCATGCTGTCTACTACCTCAGTAAGAAGCTGCTTCCATACGAGGCTCGCTATCAGGAAGTGGAGAAGATTTGTCTAGCAGTAGTATGGGCATCCAAGAAGTTACGCCACTACTTCCAGTCTTACAAGATCCAAGTGGTCGCAAAGGAGAATCCTTTGAAGTACTTGCACTCAGTACCCTCACTGGTTGGGAAGTTAGGCAGATGGTTAGTGCTGCTGACTGAATTTGACATCGAGTACCTCACCTCCAAGGTAATCAAAGGGCGAGCCGTGGCAGAATTCCTGGCCTTGCAACCTGTTGAAGGAGATCAGTATAAGTTTGAGTTTCCCGACGAGGAAATCCAAGCCATAGCGGTCCAAGGATGGAAAATGTATTTTGACGGAGCAGTGAATTGCAAAGGAGCAGGGATCGGGATTGTAATAGTAACCCCTGGGGGAGAAACCCTGCCTCTGGCCAAGAGGCTAACTTTCGGAGTGACGAATAACATGGCTGAGTACGAAGCGTGTGCTTTCGGATTGACGGCATTGATAGCCTTGAGGGCTAAGAATGTTGAAGTTTTCGGAGACTCGATGTTGGTGATCCGGCAGATGCAAGGAGAATGGGAACTGAAGGAAGAACGGTTGAAGCCGTACTTGTTCCATCTCAGAAGTCTGGCACAGACTATCCCTGATTGTAAATTTCAGCATTTACCGAGAGAGGAGAATCAGATGGCAGATGCGTTGGCAACACTGGCCGCAACTTGGGAAAATCCAGAGAAACTGGTAATGAGACCGCTTGTGTTGACAACGGCAAGCAAGCCAGTCTATGAGATAGGTAGAATCCTGGAAGTGGGGGTCGACGACGGGAAGCCTTGGTATTATGACATACAAAGGTATTTGGAGCGCGGGGAATTCCCAGGGGAAGCAAGCAGAAAGGACCGAGTGGCTATTCAGAAGTTGGCCTCTCAGTATGTGAGTTTGAAAGGAGAAATCTACAAGAGGCAGGCAAATGGAATTCAGCTGAAATGCTTAAACAGAGAAGAAGCTCAGAAGGTGATGGACGAGGTACATGCCGGAGTATGTGGGCCGCACATGAACGGATTGAACTTGTCCCGCAAGATTGTGAGACAAGGCTTTTACTGGTCAACCATGGAAGCTGACTGTGCGAAGCTGGTAAAGCACTGTCATGAATGTCAAGCACACGGCAATATGAGTCATTTGCCGCACACAGAGTTACATGGGCTGTCAGAGCCATGGCCATTCTCAGCATGGGGAATAGATATGATCGGGGAAATTCGACCGAATGCATCGAATGGGCATCGCTTTATAGTAGTAGCCGTAGACTACTTCTCAAAGTGGGTAGAAGCCGAATCTTTCCGCAATGTTACAGCAAAGCAAATGGCGAAGTTCATAGCTCGGAATGTCATTTGCCGGTATGGTATGCCGCACCATGTGGTCACGGACAATGGAGTCCAATTTCAGGGAGAAACCAAGGCAATGTTACAGAGGTACGGAATCGGCCATCACAAGTCCTCACCTTACAGGCCGCAGGCAAATGGGGCAGTCGAGGCAGCCAACAAGACAATAAAGACGATCTTGGCAAAGATGACTGAGAACTATAAAGACTGGGCTGATAAGCTACCATATGCTCTGTGGGGGTACAGAACATCTGTGAGAACGGCAACAGGAGCCACGCCGTATTCTTTGGTTTATGGAATGGAAGCGGTACTGCCGGTGGAAATGAAGATGCAGTCCATGCGGGTACTCGTAGAAGCAGAATTGCCAGAGCAGGAATGGACCTCGCGAAGGTTTGAACAGTTGGCCCTGATGGATGAAAAGAGGATGAAGTCCTTGCATCACATGCAGATTTATCAGAAAAGGCTGGCTCGAGCATTCAACAAGAAGGTGCGGCCCACCAAGATCAAAAAGGGTGATCTGGTGCTTAAGCAGTCCAAGCCGTCAACAACAGACCCGAGAGGAAAGTTCAGACCAAATTGGGAAGGGCCCTACATTGTTCAGAAGGTAATGGGAAATGGAGCAGTAAGACTGTCAGACTTGGAAGGAAATGAGTTTACCGAGCCCATCAATGTTGACAGATTGAAGCTGTATTTCGCCTGAGGGGCAGAAGACTGGATGGTCACCTGCAGAAGACCTAACCCAACAGGATAAAGAAAAATCATGCATCCATGCATACACATAACCCATTATTGTATTCTTTTTGTTTTCGTGTTTTGTGTTTTGTGTTTTGTATTCACAGGTTTTGAAAAGAGATAAGCCAATCAGAAACAGCGAAAGCACTGTATTGAGTTTGGGTAGAAATCCCGGGGCCGAGGTCCACATCGGTGTTAAGGTTCAGATGGTGAATTGTGGGTTGAGGCCCACCTTGAGTTTGAGTTTTGGGGAATGGATCCCAGAGGGCGAAGCCCACAATGGTCAGCAGTAGAAAGGAAGAATTCCTTTGAGTAAGTGAGTGAGTGTAAAAAAAAAAAAAAAAAAAAAAAAAAAGTGTGAGAAAGAAGTCTTCGGTAATTTGATATATGTCCGGTGATGACATTGTGTGCAATAGGTAGAAGCCTTAGAAACGATGAGTGCTGGAAGTGTTCTTCGCCGGTATGCTGAATAGATTGATCTTGATTAGACTCATAAAGCACATGAATATGGGATCTCAACAATAGAAGCCTGAGTGGTTGACGAAATGACTAGCTGAAGAGACAAGAGATCGGTGAATGACCGTTTGCCTGGATGTCCACCCTGAATTACAGACGCTATGATATATGATATGGTCAGAAATAACAAAATGTCTCTGCGAGAAAAGAAAAGACCGCCTATAACCGATAAGCGTGAAGCTACCCATGGGCGAGTATTAGGACCACCATGAGGAGAAATGCTACCTTAAAGGGTAGGTGTGTCAGAAAAAAAAAGAGAAAAATAAAGAAAAGAAAAAAAGAGTTCCGAATGAAAAGAATGAGACAAGAGTGCAATATAGAAGACCGTATCATATTGAGTATGCTGAAGTAATCACAGAATGTGATTAAGACATTCAGGTTGGTTAGACCCACTGATCCGATTCTCCGAAGCGAAATCATCGAGTTGGCTTGCTTATGGAATAAGCTGTGAAAGATCCTTGGCACACACACACTAGGAGTCTAGTTTGGATCACCTATTCAGACGATCGGAGTTGAGCATATCGGGTACTTTGAAGATTCTCTGGCTTTGACACCAAGCATTCGTTGAGGACGAAAATATATCCAATTATCAAGATTATCTTATGAGAGGAATTACAATATGCTAAGAGGAATTAGTGGCATCAGTTTCAGTTTCTGCCGAGAATGGCATTCTGGGGGCGAGGCCCATATCACATTCAGTTTCTGCCGAGAATGGCATTCTGGGAGCGAGGCTCACGTCAGTTTCAGTTTCTACCGAGAATGGTATTCTGGGGGCGAGGCCCATATCACATCAGTTTCAGTTTCTGCCGAGAATGACATTATGGGAGCGAGGCTCACATCATTTCAGTTTCTGCCGAGGATGGCATTCTGGGGGCGAGGCCCTTATTACATCAGATCATTACAGTCCGGAATGGACAGCTCGGGAATGAGCACGCCGAGAATGGCACTCCGGGAATGGAGATTTAGTCCGGGAATGGACAGTCCGGGAATGGACAGCTCGGGAATGAGCACGCCGAGAATGGCACTCCGGGAATGGAGATTTAGTCCGGGAATGGACAGCTCGGGAATGAGCACGCCGAGAATGGCACTCCGGGAATGGAGATTTAGTCCGGGAATGGACAGTCCGGGAATGGACAGCTCGGGAATGAGCACGCCGAGAATGGCACTCTCCGGGAATGGAGATCGGTTCGGGAATGGACCACAACGATGACAGTTCGGGAATGGACTTCATCACATCATATCACCAAGACACTCCGGGAATGGAGATCGGTTCGGGAATGGACCACAACGATGACAGTTCGGGAATGGACTTCATCACATCATATCACAGCAACACTCCGGGAATGGAGATCGGTTCGGGAATGGACCACAACGATGACAGTTCGGGAATGGACTTCATCACATCATATCACAGCAACACTCCGGGAATGGAGATCGGTTCGGGAATGGACCACAACGATGACAGTTCGGGAATGGACTTCATCACATCATACACAGCAACACTCCGGGAATGGAGATCGGTTCGGGAATGGACCACAACGATGACAGTTCGGGAATGGACTTCATCACATCATATCACAGCAACACTCCGGGAATGGAGATCGGTTCGGGAATGGACCACAACGGTGACAGTTCGGGAATGGACTGCACCACACCACAGCACATCAGCGGTTCGGGAATGGACCAGAGGTCGAAGCACCTCAACAACATCAACTCAACACAGCATGGTGAGTCAGGTGGCAGCTGGCGAGCCAGGTAAGTAAAAATGCATTGCACGTACTTTGATAGAACTGTCATTGTCACACACTGCACGAGTCCCATCAAAGTGGGGGCGACTGTAGACATTGCATTTTTGCATAACACCCGATGAGGAGTCTTATATGGAGACAACTCCCTCTTAGTCATGAAAGTCGCGGGAAAAGAACGTTGGAAGGGTAAAGTTGGAAAACACTATTTTTTATGGATTTCTCCGAGTTGTTTCGCTTCGGTTGCTTGCTATACCTCCGTTTCTAAGCTCACCTTAGGCCCAAAACTCCCCTAGACCACATACCTAATCCAAACCAAGCCCAAATACCCAAGTCAACCCAAGTCAAACCAAGTCAACCCAAGTCAAACCAAACCCATGCCCATTAGATGTAATTCACGCCCATTGCCCTTTATTTAGGTAAATTGCACATTAATCACATGTTAAAATCTTGATTAATCCTTACCTAAATAAAAGAAATCAAATAAAATCATTACCAAATCAAATCCAATCCCAAATCCTAATTAGGAGATGCATTCCTTATTAGAAACCAATTAGGAGATTCCTTCCTAATCTAAAAAGGAAAGCCTTTCCCCTTTGCCTATAAAAAGAGGCCTTCACCCCCATTCACAACCCTAGCTCACATATCTCCCTCACACGCCCAAAGCACTCTCTTAAGCCTCCATTACACGCCCAAGCATCCCCCTGAACCCTCCATTGCCGCACCTTCAAAATCCAATAGCCTCCATTGCCGCACCTTCCCTCCATCATCAACACCCTTCACGCCCAAGCCCTAAACTTAACCCTCCATTGCCGAGTTCCAGCCCCCATTCACAGCCCTAAAACACCCTCAAATAAACCTTATTTCCAGCCCTTAAGTTCCAAAAAGACCCCCCAAACAGCTCCAAATCGCGCCAAAACAGCCCCTGAAAACGGCTTCACTGCACTGGTGAACTGCCGAATTAGTCTTCTGTTCTGGTCTGATTCTGTTGCGGTTTTAGCCTCCAAAACAGTCCTAAAACCATCTTAAAACCATCCAAAATCCCCAAAAAGTTTCCCCAAAAAACCTTTACAAACGCACCTCCCGAGACCACCAAAATCACCCAAAACAGTCCAAAAACGCCCAAAACAGTGACCTGAAACGCAGCGACCAAACGGCGGTGAAACGAAGGTAAAACAGCAGCCCGAGCATCAAAACAGCAAGGAAAACAGTGAGCAAACAATCTTGAAAAGTTTCGGATCATTCGCCCTTCCAACGGACTTGGAAAGCACTTCCAAAGATTGACGAAAGAGGTTAGACCTGAGGGTACCTTTTACTTATTTTCTTTTGTTTTATTTTTATTTATTTTAGAATATTATCGCATGAGAGTCGTTTGAAGCATGATGTGATTGTTGGATGAGCGGGATATGTGTTTCCCTTTTGTGGTATATCGGATGGAAACCCGGACGTAAATTCCATAGCCGATTCCGAATGGACGGTAGTATGGTCTGCACTCGGGATACAATACCACGTACCACTTAAGATACACGTATCTCGTCTCATCCAAATTTGTATTCGAGCATGATGTAGTTCTAGGTTGTTTATTTATTATTTTAAGCATGTTTTAACGTAGTTTCGTTATTTAATTTTAAAGCATGATTATGTTCGTTTTATGCATGACGTTTAGTTTAGTTTATATTTATGCTTTAGTCATTATTTGTTTGCATTGGTTCGATGGCTTAATTTGTTCAATGTGTGATATTGCGTGTTTATTGTTTAAAGATTTATTTTCAAGCATGCGAACTTAGATTAGGAGTTAGTTAGCGGAAGCATATTAGATCTAGGTAATACTTGAACATGATTACTAATTAGATGCGGTCGATTTATTGCATGAATTATATCATCACAATGACATAAGTAAGGGACCATTCCGAACCCAACGGTTTGAGGTCTTCCCTTGCGAGGGGTGAGTGCGGCCTTAAACCTTTGTCCCGGTTCACACCGGGTGGCGACTCCATTATTCTCCGGTTTAGTCCCCCGCGGACTATTCCGTACTCTCAACTAGGCCCTGAGTCTAGAACAGCATGCGTCGCCCAGGTTCTGTTGTCTACACTTGGCTAGATTAGGAAGTCAATACTTTGAATTGTTATGATTGAATTTAAATTAGCTAATCATCTTTTTATTTAGGCCTATAATATATTTGATTTGTTTAAAATAGGCTGGTTTTTATTTTATGTTTTATTTCATTTGGTAAAGATTTAATTAGTATTTATTATTTACTTATCTAATTTTTTTAATATTTAACTTAATATTGATTTAATGGGTGTGCATTAGGGTGATCGGCGGTGTGTGGGCCTGATGTGGGTGTGTGGGCTTTGGTTGGTGGGTTTAGTTTATGTGGGCTAGTGTGTGGGTTTGGGCCAAGATTAAAGGGTTTGCGGGTTTTTAGGCCAAGGTACTCTAGATGAGGGTCTGACAAGTGGCTTGCTTGACGCAAACAAGTGAATAAAAATCTAACAAAATACCATTCCCTTCCGACGACCGTTTCCCGCAATATCCTTAACTAAAAAGGTAGTGCCTCCAACTGAGACTCATCATCGGGGTTCACATGCGAAAAATGCAATGTCTACAGTAGCCCCCACTTTGATGGGACTTGTGTAGTGTGTGACTTTGAACAATCCTATCAAACTTATGCAATGCATTTTCACTTACCTGGCTCTTCTGCTACCTCGAGCTGAGTTGGTGCTGCAGTGGACCTCGATGCTGAAACGCATCCCAATAACTACAACCGACAACGGGGGCACCTCGACCCTGGGACGTATCCTGTTACCGTTGGAAATGAGGGCTTCACCCTCGAACAGATGATGTAGTGGGCCCTCGACCCTGGGACGTATCCCGGAACTACAACTGATAGCAGGGGCACCTCGACCCTGGGATGCATCCAGAAACTGCTGACGATGTGGGCCTCACCCCCAAGCTGACATAGGCCTCACCCTCGGACTGATATGGGCCTCGCCCCCTAGCTGATATAGGCCTCGTCCCCAAACTGACATAGGCCTCGCCCTTGAACTACTACTTTCTCCTTTCTTCGAACCTGCGAACACAGAACCAAAAAAACGAACATGAAGAGAATGCAATCTTACTTGAATGCATGAATGATTTTCTTATTCCGTTGGGTTAGGTCTTCTACCAATTCCCTTGGTGACTACTCGGTCTTTTTCTCACTCAGGCAAAATAATGCTTCAATCTATCTACGTTGATCGGCTCGGTGAACTCGTTCCCTTCCATGTCTGAGAGTCTCACTCCTCCATTTCCAATTACTTTCTACACTATGTAAGGCCTTTCCCAGTTAGGTCTGAACTTTCCTCTTGGATCTGTCATCGACGGCCTTGATTGCTTAAGTACCAAGTCACCCTTTCTGATTCTGGTGGGACGTACCTTCTTGTTGAATGCTCGGGCTAGTCTTTTCTGATACAAATGTATATGGTGTAGAGACTTCATCCTCTTCTCATCAAACAGTGCTAACTGATCAAACCTCTGTGCGGCCCATTCTGGTTCTGGTAACCCTATTTATGCTAGTATCCTCATAGACTGTATCTCAACTTCCACTGGTAGCACTGGTCCCATTCCATAGACCAAAGAGTAAGGTGTGGCTCCGGTTGCAGTTCTTACTGATGTTCTGTACCCCCACAAAGTATATGGTAGTTTCTCAGCCCAATCTCTGCAGTTTTCTGTCATATTGGCTAAAATCGTCTTTATAGTCTTGTTAGCTGCCTCAACTGCCCCATTTGCCTACGGCCTGTACGGTGATGACTTGTGATGGCCTATCCCATACTTTTGTAACATTACCTTTATCTTTCCCTGAAACTGAACTCCGTTATCTGTAACTACATGGTGCGGCATACCGTACCGACAAATGAGGTTCCGTGCTATGAACTTGGCCATCTGCTTCGCTGTGACGTTACAGAATGATTCGGCCTCTACCCGCTTTGAGAAGTAATCCACCGCCACTACTATGAAGCGATGCCCGCTTTATGCATTCGGTCGAATCTCTCCAATCATATCAATTCCTCATGCCGAGAAGGGCCACGGCTCTGACAACCCGTGCAACACTATGTGTGGTAGGTGATTCAAATTACCGTGTACTTGACAATCATGACAGTGCTTTACCATCTTCGCGCAGTCTGTTTCCATGGTTGACCAGTAAAAACCTTGTCTCACTATCTTGCGAGACAGATTCAGCCCGTTCATGTGTGGACCACATACCCCGGCGTGTACTTCTTCCATTACCTGCTAAGCCTTTTCTTTTCTCAAACATTTCAACTGAATACCATTTGCCTGCCTCTTGTACAGTTCTCGTTTCAAAATCATATACTGAGAAGCTAACTTCTGAATGGCTAACCTGTCTTTTCTGCCTGCCCCTTCCGGAAGTTCCCCATGCTCCAAATACCACTGAATGTCATGATACCAAGGTTTTCCATCGTCGATTTCTACTTCCAGAACTCTTTCTGTCTCATAAATAGGTCTGTTTGCTGTCGTCAGTACCAATGGTCTCATTACTAACTTCTCTGGATTTTCCCAAGTTGCTGCAAGTGTAGCCAGTGCGTCCGCCATCTGATTCTCCTCTCTCGGCAAGTGCTAAAATTTACAATCTGGGATGACCTATGCCAACTTTCTGAGGTGAAGAATTTAAGGTTTCAACCGTTCTTCTTTCAATTCCCATTCTCCTCGCATCTGCTGGACTACCAACATAGAATCCCTGTAGACTTCCACACGTTTGGCCTTCAAGGCTATCAATGCTGTCAAATCAAAAGCGCATGCCTCATACTCGGCCATGTTGTTAGTCACTCTGAACGTCAACCTCTTGGCCAAAGGCAAAGTCTCTCCCTCAGGGGTCACTATCATGATCCCGATTCCGGCTCCCTATAATTCACTGCTCCGTCGAAATACATTTTCCACCTCTGAACTGTTATGGCCTGGAATTCTTCATCTGGAAATTCAAACTTATACTGATCCCCCTCAATAGGTTGCAATGCCAAAAACTCTGCCACTGCTTGCCCTTTGATCATTTTGGAGGTGAGATACTCAATGTCAAACTCTGTCAGCAACACTAACCATCTACCCAATTTCCCCACTAGCGACGGTACTGAATGCAGATATTTTAGTGGATTCTCCTTTGCCACAACCTGGATCATATAAGACTGAAAATAATGTCGTAATTTTCTGGAAGCCCATACCACTGCAAGACAGATCTTCTCAACTTCTTGATAACGAGCCTCATACGAGAGCATCTTCTTACTCAGATAGTAGACCGCGTGTTCTACCCCTGTCTCATCTGTATGTACCATCATTGCCCCCAATGCTTCTGACTCTATGGCCAAATACAATATTAAAGGTCTGCCCAGTCTCGGAGCTTTCAATACCGGAGGCTTCACCAAATATTCCCTGATTTTACTGAAGGTTGTCTGACACTGTTCATTCAATCTCACTGGCTGATCTTTCCTCACCAGTTTGAAGATAGGCTCACATACTGACGTCAACTTGGCAATGAACCGACTGATGTACTGAATCTTCCCCAGAAATGCTCTGACCTCCTTCTCAGTCTTCGGTGTGTTGGCATTTCTGTGATTGCTTTGATTTTCTCAAAATCCACCTCTATTCTACCCATACCCACTGTATGACCAAGAAATTTCCCTAATGTCACTCCAAACACACACTTCTTAGGATTCAGCCGCAAGTTGTATTTGTTGACTCTCTGAATGAACTTTTCAAGTGCCTCTATGTGCCCAATTTTGTCTCTGATTTCACCATCATGTCATCCACATACACTTCAATCTCTTTGTGAATCAAATCGTGGAATAATGTAGTGGCCATCCGCTTTGTAAGTGGCTCCTACATTCTTGAGCCCAAACGACATTACTTTGTAACAATAAGTACCCCATTCTATGATGAAGGCAGTTTTGTGCTTGTCTTCCTCAGCCAAAAGAACCTGATTATACCCCAAAAACCCATATGTAAATGAGTACATGGTAGATAAAGCTACACTATCAACCAAAACATCTATATGCGGTAGAGGAAAATCATCTTTCGGGCAAGCCTTGTTGAGATCTCTGTAATCCACACACATTCTGACTTTCCCATATTTCTTCGGCACCGGCACAATATTAGCCAACCATTCGGGATACTTTACCACTTCCAGAAATCCCACATCTATCTGTTTCTTAACTTCTTCTCTAACTTTTTCAGCCTATTCTGGTCTCATCCGTCGGAGTTTTTGTTTCACTGGCCTCATATTCGGATAAGTTGGTATTGTGTGTTGGGCAATGCTTCTGTCTACCCCAGCCATGTCCTCATAGGACCAAGCAAACACTTTGGCATATTTGACCAATACCTCTTCTAATTTCTCCCTCTCCTCGGAGGTAACCTCACTTGCAATCAAAATTTCTTTAGGACTCTCAAGTGTACCAAGGTTAAATGCAGTAGTTTTGGCCGAACTGATATCAAATATACTTGATTCGTGTAGAGTAAAAAAAAAAATGACTTAGGTAAGTAAGCAAAAGAGATGTCTTTATCATTGGGTAAAGTAGAAGTACATTCAAACGAATCAGGAAGGAAAATGTCTTCATCATCTGTAGACACTTCATCTTCTACAATCGGGTTCTTTCCAAGCTTCTTATCTTCCTCAAGAGTCAGGCTTTCTAATTTCATTAGTTCTTCCTCCCACTTCTCTTCTTCATCCTTCGCAGCTTTTTCCATTATTGGCTTCTTTCCCAGTATATCCTGGAAGATCTCAAACCCAGGTATCACAATTCCATTAACTTCCACAGGTTCAGGCTCCCCTTGATATCCTGAAGCCTTCACAAAGCATTCCATCAGTTTTAGGCGTTTCTTCTTCACCTTTGGGTTTTCTTCATCAGACTTGTACCCCAAACCCTTCCGAGTAGTCTGTCCTCTGAAATCTGGTAGTTTTGAACCCTCACCCGGCTCATACTTCATTTTCCCCATTATCCTAGCTACCTTAGGATCCACCCATTCCTCAAAAGTTTCCGACACTTGGAACCTTGTGAAAGGCGGTACTTCCAAGGCGGCCACAGCATTATCCACCTCAGCTCTGATGGTAACAATTTCTCCTTCATACGGGAACTTAATCATCTGGTGCAGAGTATAGGGCACACCCCAAGCTTATGAAACCAAGGCCTTCCCAACAACAAGGCAAAAGTGGCTGGGATATCCAGCACTGTAAACTCAACTGCGTCCTCAACTGGGCCCACTTTAACCATAGCCATAAAAGTACCCTCCACTCTGCGCTTACTGTCATCATAAGCTTTAATGGTCATGTTGGACTGTTGCCTTTATGCCTAGTCTGGCCAAAATCTTCAACGGGCACACATTGATGGCCGAATCATCATCCACCATTACACAGGAAGTCTTCTTACCATTCACTTCAGCTCTGATAAACAAGGGTCTGTTATGATTTCTACCTTCAGCCAGGAGTTCTTCTTCTGAAAGTGAGCAAAGTTTATCCTCTGCAAGATTCTACGACCCAACCCAACAAGTATTACGGGGTTGGCATCCTCATGCACCACAATTTTATTCAAGGCCTCAACCATGGCTTGTCTATGCTCTCGAGAAGTACATAATAATTCCCAGATGCTAACATGAGCTCGGGTCTTTTTCAACTGCTTCAACACTGTATCCCCCTCATCATTCTCTGCACTTTCCACCACTTCTCTACATCGGTCAAGGCTTTCTTACCCTTTTCCGCCACATCATTGTAAAAGCGGCCGCTGCGGGTCATTCCCCTCACTTCTTCCTCATCACTACTAGAGAAATCAAGCCAAAAGTTCTTCCCCTGCTCAGTCTCATCTTCATTATTACTATCCCAGATTCCCAGGCAAAAGGCTTGAGGGTGAAAGGATTTTAGGACAAGGTCTTCTGGGAGGCCAGAATTGATCATATAGGTTGGTGGTGGTACGGTACAGTAGTTGGGTAAGGGGTTTCTGTGTGTGTTAGGCTGTTTTATTTCTGGGTCGGGTATTTTCTTGGAGTCTATCAGGTCTTGGATTTCGTGGCGGAGTCGGGCGCAATTATCAGTGTCATGGCCTTTCTGTTGATGGAAGTGACAGTAAAGGTTTAGGTTATAATGTGATGGTGGGGGATTAGGTAATAGTTTGGCCTCCAAGGGTTTCTGCAGTCCTTGTCTTTTTAATTTCTCCAACACCTTAGACAGGGTCTCCCCAAGTTGGAGAATCTCCGGTTCCGGATGGCAGCAATCTCCGCAGAAACAGGTTTGGTACCTGATGTTCCCCCAATAGGCCTCCTACTTAGGCCATAAAACTTCCTGTTTTCCGCCTCTTCCTATTCAATGTCCATGACAGTTTCCCTCAACTGCCGAAAGTCTGTAATCATGGAGGTCATCCTCTTCAGTTTCCCTTAGATGGAGGGCTTGGTGCCCTTGATAATCATCTTAATTTGGTCCTTCTCAGAGGGCCTAGTTTGCATTTTTAACAACTGACTTCTCCATCGGTCCACATACTCCTTGAAGTTTTCCTCCGGCTTCTGCTTAGTGTTCTCCAAATCACGGAGTGTGACAAATCAATCTCCAAGTCCGTGGCATATTGCTTCAAAAAAGCATCAGCCAACTCCCTCCAATCTTCCATAACCTTCTTCTCAAGGCTGTGATACCAAACTACCGGCGCCCCTTCAAGTGACATCCCAAACATTTTCTGCACCTGACGCTTGGAAAAACCCACTGAACTCATGACTGAAACATATGATGGAGATGGACCCTCGGATCCTCATTCCCGATAAACTTAGCCATGTCCGGCATCTTGAACTGAGCTGGCAGCTGTTCTTCAAATGTCATTGCCTCATAATCCAACAACTCTTCATATTTACCCCTCATCTTGCGGGTAACTGTTTCAACATGATCCCGAAGTTTCTGAAATTTCACGGAGACCCAATCATTCTGCATGTTACATATTCTGCCATTTCATCATTAAAAGCGGGGATATCATCCCCCAACCCATTCGGAGGCTCCTCATGCCTCACATTCTCGGAATTCCCCCCAGCACAGGGGTGTAGCAATATCAGCCACAGCAGTAGTTAGGGCTTGCAACTGTTCAGTGATCTTGGTGAGACTGTTTTCCCACTGATCCATAAGTGATACCTCATTATCGGATGTACTCATATCTGTTCTTGGTATTTTGGTGAGTCTCATTCCTTTTCTAACCCAAACGGTATCTATGATGTCTTTTTTGAGACATAGAGGGTGTTAACATGATGTATGCATGTATGAGGTGCAGAAGATGCATATAACATATATGACATACTAAATTAATTAAAATTCTCAAACAAATCGGCCCATTATCATTTTAGAAGCTTTTGGGCTAAATGTCATATGAGTGAACTCATCCCAGTTTAAATGGCTCAACGAGTTCGCATCTCATGGCTGGAGCCCAACTAAATCCAAATGGTAATGTTCTGAATAGAAGCACAAAATGGCCCATCAACATTTAGAGGCCTTTCGCCCAATCGTCATAAGGTATGTTATTGTCCCAGTTTAAATAGCCCAACAAGCCCATATCTCATGACAAATGGTCCAAACGAATACAAATGAAGGTGTTCCCAAACACAAACATAGAGACAATTTAAGCATAAAACATTAAATGCTACAAGGTGTCCCATCAACATTTAGAGGCCTTTGGTCCAATCGTCATAAGGTACGTTCTTGTCCCAGTTTAAATGGCCCAACAAGCCCATATCCTATGACAAATGGTCCAAATGGATCTAAACGATGATGTTCCCAAACACAAGTATGGAGATAATTTAAGCATAAAATAATAAATTCTACAAGGTGGCCCATCAATATTTCAGAAGCTTTCGGCCTAATGGTCATAGGATACAAACTCGCCCCAGTTTAAATGGCCCAACAAGTTCGTATTTCTGACAAAAAGTCTAACTGTATCCAAATGAGGATGGTCCACAAGCACATGCTCAAGGAAATAATTGTTACTTTAGCCATACAACCCCGATCTATGGGTGGGTTCGTAAGAGTATAGACAAAGACTCTTGCTGGCGAAGGATTGCCCACAACTAGGTCTCCCCACTCAAGGTTCGAGCAACAAGCAAGCGCACTTTTTTATACCTTGTGGTACGTGCCAACAAGTCATGGTGTGTGACTGTCAAATGGATTTCTTGTTGCAGATTCCCCAGAGGGGGGGTGGAGCGAACTCTCTTAAATACCCAAGCCTCTTAGGCTCTTATCGCTTGGTGACAGGAATAAGCAACAAGTCCTCCAAATTAGTCTGTCACAACAAGCCAAGGGTAGTGACTATTTAGGTGCCTCCACATCTTTTCCTCGAAAGGTAGTGAATGAAGAAAGACACCAAACCATTACCTAGCCTTCAAATGTCTTTGATCAAACCCTCATTTTACCCACTATAGACATGGTCAATTAAAACACAAATCCAAACATTACAAGATAATATTTCGGGGCCGATTCTCTATCCCCAATGGAGTCGCCAAAACTGTGGTGACACAGGAAACTGGGCGACGCATGCTGTTCCGGGTTCATGGCCCGGTTGGGAGTACGGAGTAGCCACGGGGGACTAAACCAGAGAATGATGGAGTCGCCACCCTGTGTGAATCGGGAAAATGACATTTAAAGCCGCACTCACCCCTCGCAAGGGAAGACCTCAAACCGTTGGGTTCAGAATTGTCTCTTACTTATGTCACTTGTAATGAAAGCATTTGTGTAATAATTTAATCAAGCCTAAGTAACACTTATTTCCAAGAATTTCATGCTTCTAAATTCACATGCGCAAAAAAAAGATAAAACTTACACCTAGATTTGCATATATCCTACTTCTAAGTTTACATGCTTGAAAGTAAGTCAGAATAACGGTAAATATACAACTTCATAGGCATATTGTATTCATGAAAACACAAGCGCGTCATAATCACATAAGCACACATGAAAGAGAATCAAATAACGATGAACAAGTGATTTCATAATCATTTCATACTTATACATGCGGAAACATAAATAGATAACCATTACATATTCATGGGTAAATAAAAGAGTCCACTAAGTACATAATGCACAAAGACAATCAAGGATGCAATTAGGCATTAAAGTAAACATGCTATAACGTGATGCAAGAGAAGATAACTAACATGGACATAAACACACAAGTGAGCACTTTTCCAAGGGGTACGTGGAATTGTATCCCCAGTATAGACAGCACTACCGTCCATTCGGAATCAGCTACGGAATTTACGTCTGGGTTTCCATCTGATATACCACAAGAAACAATACTCAAATGACATTGGTATATGAGTGAAGAGATATCAAGTAAAGACACATGTAAATAATGCAACCAAACGGAACGTGGGCGCCACAAATATCGTGGTAAAGGTAGCCTTTTAGGCTTTTCTTCCCCAGATGAGAAACCTTCATCCAACACAATAAGGCCATGCACTTTTCATTACAATACATACAAAGATAAAGATGACTTTATGGAATTTCGTAATGCGTTCATAAATAAAACAATGATGTGCGAAAGGAAATACCAGACATAATAAGGGGGCGCGCCAAAGCATCGTGGTAAAGGATTTTAACCTCTTCAATTAGAGGACCTTTCATCTCACTTACTAAGCCCATATGTAATTAACACAATACATACATATGAAACAAAAGTAAATACAAAGATATCCGGCGCGGCGAAGCATCGTGGTAAAGGATTTTAACCTCTTCAATTAGAGGACCTTTCATCGCACTTACTAAGCCCATGTGCTTCTCTCAATGCATATATATATGAAACAAATGTAAATACAAAGCCATTGGATTCGTATACCCGATTGAACATTTCTCACATCCAATCGAATATACATTGATCGGTGCAGCGAAGCATCGTGGTAAAGGATTTTTAACCTCTTCAATTAGAGGACCTTTCATCGCACTTACTAAGCCCATGCGCTCGATCATAATGCATATATATGAAGAAAAAAAAGTAAATGCAAAGATATCGGATTTTGTATACCCGATTGAACATATCTCACATCCAATCGAATTAATATTGACTGGCATGATGAAGCATCGTGGTAAAGGATTTTAACCCCTTCAATTAGAGGACCTTCATCGCACTTACTAAGCCCATGCGCTCGATCATATCATTACACGAACAAGTAATATGAGGAATTAAATAATGAATAATAAACACATCAAAACAACATAAAACAAAATATGTGTCGTTTTGCTCAAGTGGTACGTGGAGTTGTATCCCGAGTGTAGATCATACTACCGTCCATTCGGAATCGGCTATGAATTTACGTCCGGGTTTCCATCCTATATACATAAGAGAGGTGACACATTTTACATTTTACTCAAAGGCCACAACACACATCATACTCATAATACATGCATATTTATCTACTCAAGGGCAATAACATGCATTTAACATAATAATCATGCGAACAAAACTCAATAAATAATAAAAATGAAACAGAAAACAAGTGTGAAAAATGCCCTCAGGTCTAACCTTTTTGCCGACTTTCGGGCTTGCCTTTCACAGAGATCGGAATGGTAAAATTCCTCAACTTCTCAGGTTCACTAGTTTAACGTCTCAACTCATTGTTTGCTGTTTTGCTCACTGTTTGGCTTCCATTTACTGCTATTTTCTCTCTATTTTCTCCTCACTGTTTTAGGTCGTTAAAGCTACTGTTTTTGCATTTTTTAGGGGAGTTTGGGTTGCTGTATTTGCGGTTTTAAGGAGGCTTTGAGTGTAGTTTTTTTTTTGTTACTGTTTTTAGGTACTTAGGGACAGTTTTAAGGGATTTGGGCTGCTGTTTAGTGGTTAAATAGTGCAGTTTTTATGGTTAAATAGTGTGATTTTTTAGACTGTAGTTTTCGGTAATGGAGGGGCTTATGAGGCTGCTGTTTTTTGGTAATATGAGGGGGTTTATGGGGCTGATTTTCGGTGATGTTACTGTAGTTTTAGGGGGCTGTTTCGGTGGTTGTAGGGGCTGTGAATGGCTACTGTTTTGGCATGACAGTAGAGACTCTTTTGAGGGGGGGTGTGCTCGGCAATGAGAGGCTTGGATGGGGTAAGTGCTTGGTAATGGAGAGGCTTGGAGGGGGGTAAGTGCTCGGCAATGGAGAGGGAAGAAGTAGAAATTTTTTTCTGTTATGTGTCTTTTCTTAGGCGTGAATTAATAGAGCTTCTTGTTTTGTGTGTGGGCGTGAATCAAGAGAGAGTGGAGAGAGGCGAAGGCTTTGGTTTGGTGTTGTTTATATAGAGAAGGGTTAGGGCTTCACCTTGTCTCATAAGGAAGGGATTTGGTGCATTCAATTAGGATATGATTTAGGGCTAGACATGGAAAGCAATGGATTTGATTGAGGGACATGTCTTGGCTAGATTAGGAAGTCAATACTTTTAATTTGTTATGATTGATTTTAATTAGGTATATCATCTTTTTAATTTAGACATATAACATATTTGATTTGTTTAAATTAGGCATGGTTTTATTTTATGTTTTATTTAATTTGGTAAATGATTTAATTATTATTTTATTTAATTACATTATCTATATAATATTTAACTTAATATTTGATTTAATTTGGGTGTGCATTAGGGTGAATGGGCATGTGGGCCTTGATGTGGGCGTGTGGGCCTTTGGTTGGTGGGTTTAGTTTATGTGGGCTAGGTGCGTGGGTTTGGGCCAAGATTAAAGGGTTTGTGGGTTTTTAGGCCAAAGGTACTCTAGATAGGGGTCCGACAAGTGAGCTTGATGTTAAACAAAGTGAATAAAAATCTAACAAAATACCGATCCCTTCCGATGACCGTTTCCCGCAATATCCTTAACTAAAAAGGTAGTGCCTCCAACTGAGACTCATTATCGGGTTTCACATGCGAAAATGTAATGTCTACAACTACCTTTACGACGATATTTTGCCGCGCCTTTCGTTATGTCATTTACCATTTTACTTATCATTGTTTTATTTACGCATGCATTGCATTCTAATGCGCATAGGCTAACTAGGGTGGATTAAAGGCCTCTATTCGAGGGAAATACCTAAAGGCTACCTTTACCACGATGTTTTACCGCGCCTCTTATTATGTCATTTGCCCTTTGCGTATCATTGCTTCACTTACGCATGCATTACGAAGTTCCATATAGTTATCTTTATTTTTGTACGCATTGTAATGAAAAGCGCATGAGCTTATTTTGTTGGACTAAAGGTTCTCCATTCGGGGGGAGAAAAGCCTAAAAGGCTACTTTTACCATGATATTTGTCGCACCCTCATTCCATTGATTGCATCATCTACCTTTATCGTGGTTTGATCTATTATCGCTTGTCTATCCATGTTATGATAGCATTCAGGCATTATTTCTCGTGGTATATCGGATGGAAACCCATATATAAATTCTGAAGGGAACGCTTTCCCCCGCACAGCGGAAGCGGTGAGGGTCAAGAACCGAACTTGAAAAAATTTTCTGCTCTTCCCTTTGCTTGGCCGAACCACACCAGTGGATTCACTGATGTTTTGGACAAAATCTCAGCTCCGGAATAGCCCCGAAACAGTCCCCGAACAGCCCTTGAACTGCAGTGAAATAACAGACTGTTTTGGACACGTTATGGGCGCGAACTGCACCCAGTTCCAGATCTGATTTGCTCCACTCACTGCTCAATTTCATATCTGATTTTTCTCCCAAAAATAATCCTAACACAGCCCTAAAATTATCCAAAAGTGTTTCCCAAAATCCCGAATGAAAACCAAACAAAACGGAGCTCCTTGAGAACTTGTTTCTGCGTAAATTACAGGGATTCCAGGGGCTGGTTGTCGTGACTTGTGTTAAGTATTTGGGGATGTTTTTCAATGTCACGAGGTCTTCCGAACTATGTCTCGACACTAACGAAGGGTAGTGCGGGCTACACTCACAAATTAATCTCTAAACGGTTTAGAGAATAATCACACACACCAAAAGAATTCTCAACTCTTGAGAGCTTGGAGAAGGAGTTGGAGGCTAGGGCTTTTTTGATTTCTTGGATCTGAAAAATTAAATCATAATTTTTCTTTTATACTTATTGTTAATTTATTTCATTAAACGAATCAACCACTAGTCTCCCAAAATAGTCAAATTTCGGCCAAGGGTGAGGTAGGATTCCTTGTTTAATTTTGCTTCCAAAATAAACAAATCCTACTCCCTTTAGGACTCCAAATTTTCTGCCAAGGGGATTTAATTTGGATTTGATTTTGTTTCCAAAACAAACAAATCATATCCCCAATATGACTAAAAAATTCGGCCAAGGTAGGGGACAATTAGGATTTGATTTTGTTTCCAAAACAAACAAATCATATTCCTTATCCAATAAGGTATCCTACCTTGGTAATAATCCTTAGCCTTATTAAATTATATCATATATAATTTAATGTTCTAATTTAATAATTATCATATAATTATTAATACTTTATATTAACTTTTAATATAAAGTCTCATGTGTCGTATAATTTTTTAATCATATTAATAATATTTATTCCTTTTATGAGTATATAATTGGACAATCCAATTATATTAGCTCCGCTATAGCAAATCGAGCTAGCACGGGGACCAAATGGACCTACGGTTCTGAGCTCCAATAATCTCGAAATATTAATTAAGCTCTTAATTAATTATTCCGAATTATTAACTCCGGGTTATTCCACTAAAAACCCGAAGTTGCACTCTCGTTGCCGTAGATGAAATATTAAGCCGAACCAAGTCGGTGTCCACCGATATAGTCATTGCATACGAATTGATCCTTCACGAATATCTCGTAATTAGAGCCGGGTCATAATATCCATTATACCCCTCTAATTCTTTTTATCTTAAGTACCATTGATTCTCTAATGAACGATTCATTCATAACTGTTATGAATATTAATCTTTCTATTCGTAATAGAAAGACTTGAGCGCTCTAATCGTTTAAGTACCGAATCAACCCTTAAGAGAGATATTCATCTACTTTTCGCAAGAAGGAGTGAATTCCATGTCTATGTAAAATGTTCCCAACTACATAACAGACTATGCCCTCAAAGTACGTAGTTATTGGTTGGGATTGCTGCACCAACCTCACCTTTGTAAATCAAAGGACATGTCCCGCCATGCAGGAGTTCGTAGTACACTCAGGATTAAGATCAACCCATATATGACCATAAAGTAGATTGAAATGACTTTCTTTGTTTAACGGATGTTATAAGAATTTCATTTCTATCTGGGTTTAGTCCTATATGATCAATCATATAAGGTGCTTCCATTCTCATTTCTCTACATGGACGATCCGGATTAAGATCGCCATCCAAATATAGAATGGACCGCAGCTATAGATAAACCACAAACAAAGTACCGGTTTGTTTGCTCTCTATGGACTATTTAAGATTACTAACTTCAGACTTAAATCCTCTGGTGCATGACACTCATGCACCAAGTCTTGAAGGTACATAAGTAATCTATGGTAATTATGAAGATATATAATATGCAAAATATAAACAAACAATTTGATGAATGAATAATACATCATTTTATTTCTATGCAAAAGAAACCGTTTACATCTCATGTAGCTCTAGGGCATACATCCCAACAATCTCCCACTTGCACTAGAGAAAATGGGACATGTCTCGCAAACCTAGATCATCTAGGTGACCATCAAACACTTAAGCTGGCAAGGTCTTTGTAAACGGATCAGCAAGGTTCTCTGCGGATGCAATCTTTGTGACGGTAGCGTCGCCACTCTGCACTATCTCCCTGATGAGATGATATTTCCTCTCTATATGCTTTCCCCTTTTATGGCTTCTTGGTTCTTTGGAGTTTGCCACTGCTCCACTATTATCGCAATAGAGGGTGAGTGGTTTATCCATATCTGGAACAACTTCCAGATCTCCCAAGAATTTACGGAGCCAGACTACTTCTTAGCTGCTTCACAAGCCGCTACATATTCAGCCTCCATGGTGGAGTCGGCAATGCAAGATTGCTTTATACTTCGCCAAACAAAAGCCCCACCACCTAGGGTGAACACTGATCCAGATGTTGATTTCCTTTAATCGACATCTGTCTGAAAATCAGAATCTATATATCCTCTTAGGATCATATCCTCTCCAGAATACACTAGCATATAATCTCGTTCTCTTTAGATATTTGAGAATGTGTTTCACAACTACCCAGTGATCTAATCCCGGATTTGACTGAAACCTACTGACTACTCCCACTGCAAAGCAGATGTCCGGTCTCGTGCATAACATGGCATACATGAGACTACCAACTGCTAAGGCTTATGGGATATGTCTCATTTCCTCAATGCATTGAGGTGTCTTAGGAGACTGTTCCTTCGACAAATGAATTCCATGCCGATAAGGCAGATTGCCTTTCTTGGAATTCTGCATCCTGAATCGCACAAGAATCTTGTCGATGTAGGATGCTTGAGACATAGCTAACAGTCATTTCTTGTGATCTCGAAGTATCTGGATCCCAAGAACATAACTTGCATTTCCCAAATCTTTCATTTGGAATTACTCAGCTAGCCAGGTTCTTACGTCTGATAATATTCTTACATCATTCTCAATGATTAAGATGTCATCAACGTATAAGACAAGAAAAACCACCCTCCCGTCAATGACGCGCTTGTATACACAAGCCTCATCAATATTTTGCTCAAAATTATAAGACTTGATCGCTGTATCAAATCTTATATCCCAAGATCGAGATGCCTGCTAGAGTCCATAAATGGACCTTTGCAGTTTGCAAACTTTTTGCTCTTGCCCTTGGGCGGTGAACCATTCTGATTGCATCATATAGATACTTTCATTAAGATTGCCATTCAAGAATGCTGTCTTGACGTCCATTTGCCAAGATTTCATAGTCATAATATGCGACTATGGATAGAAGAGTGCGGATGGATTTTATCATAGCTACTAGGCGAGAAATTTCCTCACAGTGAACTCCCTCTTTCTAGGTATAATCCTTGGCCACTAGTCTAACTTTGAAGGTTTGTACCTTCCCATTCGATCCCCTCTTCCTCTTGTAGATCCACTTGCAACCTATGGGTTTCACTCCATCAGGTAGGTCTACAAGTTCCTAGACTGAGTTGGAGTACATCGACTCCATCTCCAGGTTCATGGCTTTGAGCCATTCTTATTTGTCAGGATCATCCATTGCACTACTGTAGGTCAATGGATCATCTACACCATCGCTGGAGGCGACAACTTGTGCCTCTCCAACCCCTAAGTAGCGATCAGGTTGTCGTACAACCCTCCCACTACTTCTGGGTGGTAGATCATTCTGACTTGGAAGTATCTGACTATCAGATGTCGAAGGTGATATGTATTTGTCAACTTTCGTTGACGATGGCGCGCTGGTCGAACCAGTAAGTAGCTCCTCGAGTAATATTTTACTACGAGGTTTGAACTCCTTCATGTAGTCCTCCTCTAGAAACGTAGCATTTGTCGTTACAAATAGTTTGTTATCATCGGGACTGTAGAATAATCCTCCCATAGTCTGCTTCGGGTAGCCTACAAATAGGCACACCTGAGAATGTGGTTCCAACTTTGTAGTCTAATTCTTCAGCACATGTTCTGGACACCCCCATATACGGAAATGTCGTAAACTAGCTTTACGACCATTCCACAACTCTAAGGGAGTCTTAGGAACAGACTTAGATGGAACTACATTAAGGATATACATTGCGGTTTGCAGTGCATATCCCCAGAATGAACTAGGTAGTGAGCTATAACTAAACATAGATCTCATCATGTCGAGTAGGGTTCGATTTCTCCTTTCTGCAACACCATTTTATTGTGGTGTTCCAGGTACTGTGAGCTGGGATACTATCCCGTGCTCAACTAAGAATTCCTCGAAGTCTCTATCGAGGTATTCTCCTCCACAATCCGATCGTAGAGTTTTGATTGTCTTACCTAATTGGTTCTAACTTCAGCACGATGCTCTTTGAACTTTTCAAAGGTATCCGATTTGTGATGCATTAGGTAGACATACACATATCTTGAATAATCGTCAATGAATGTGACGAAGTATTCAAAATCACCTCGGGCTTTTACATTCATCGGTCCGCAAACGTCTGAATGTATTAGCTCAAGTGGTTGACTTGCTCTTATACATTTTCCAGTAAAAGGTCTCTTGGTAATTTTTCTTCTAAACAGGATTCACAAACTGGTAAAGTCCCGAGCTTTAACTGGTTTAAGGCTCCGTCCTTTATCAATCTATTTATTCGGTCAAGGTTGATGTGACCAAGTCTAAGATGCCATAGATATGTGTCATCGTGAGAAATCTTTTGCCGTTTCATTTTTGGTTATTCAACCTTAAACATTTCAGTGTTGAGCAATGACTTATGCGTTAACGGTCTTAACACATACAAGTTATTTTCTGAGTTTCCTATGCATATAGTCAATCCATTTCTACCAATAATAACTGAATTATTATTAAAAAAATAGAATAATCATCATCCATAAGTCTAGAAACAGAAATCAGATTCCTGCAGAAACCAGGAATGAATAATACATCGTTCAAATTTAAATAACTATTATTAATAAAAATTAAACTAGAAACTCCCACTGTTCTTGCTAAAATGACATCGCATGTCCCGACTCTCATGGTGTAGTCACCTTCAGCAAGGTCCCTGCATGAATCAAGTAGCTGTAAAGAAGAACAAACATGGTTAGTGGCCCCAGAATCAATAATCCAAGCGGATTTGTCATCCTCCCCCAATAGAGATTCAATAACGAGTAAATCATATTTACATGTTTCCTTTTTCTCCTTTAGCTCAGCAAGGTATTTAGGACAATTCCTTTTCCAATGCCTATTCTTGTCGCAATGGAAACATTTTCCCTTGGGCTTCGAATCATTGGAGCTTTTCTTGTTTTTCTTTTTCATGGCTTTACCTTTAGTCTTTCCAGTGCCTTTCTTCTTCTTCTTTGCAGATATAGAAGATTCGACAATATTTGATTGAATGTAAGATGTGGTCATTCGAGTATACGAAGTCTGATATTGTTGTCTTTAATTTTACATGCATTATGTTATTATGCGCATGGGCATAGTAAGTTGGATTAAAGGTCCTCCATGTCGAGGGATTAAAAGCCTACCCTTACCACGATGCTTTGCCGCGTCGGATGATGTATATTTGATTGAATGTAAGATGTGTTCAATCGGGTATACGAAGTCTGATAGTGTTGTCTTTAATTTTACATGCATTATGTTATTGTGCACATGGGCTTAGTAAGTTGGATTAAAGGTTCCCCATTTGGGGGAAGAAAAGCCTAAAAGCCTACCTTTACCACGATACTTCACCGCACTCTTTTATTACGTTGTTTTCCTTTTGTATGACATCTCCTTGCATAATCATGCATCATATTGCATTGCGCATGGGCTTAGTATGTTAGCCTAAAGGTTCTCCATTTGAGAAAAGAAAAGTCTAAAAGACTACATTTACGACGATACTTTGTCGCACTTTTGTTATGTCATTTACCATTTTACTTATCATTGCTTTATTTACGTATGTATTGCATTCTAATGCGCATGAGATAACTAGGGTGGATTAAAGGCCTCTATTCGAGGGAAATGCCTAAAGGCTACCTTTACCACGATGTTTTATCGCGCCTCTTATTATGTCATTTACCATTTGCGTATCATTGCTTCACTTATGCATGCATTACGAAGTTCCATATAGTTATCTTTATTTTTGTACGCATTGTAATGAAAAGCGCATGAGCTTATTATGTTGGACTAAAGGTTCTCCATTCGGGGGGAGAAAAGCCTAAAATGCTACCTTTACCATGATATTTGTCGCGCCCTCATTCCATTGATTGCATCATCTACCTTTGTCGTGGTTTGATCTATTATCGCTTGTCTATCCATGTTATCATAGCATTCGGGCATTATTTCTCGTGGTATATCGGATGGAAACCCATATATAAATTCTAAAGGGAACGACTTCCCCCGCGCAGCGGAAGTAGTGAGAGTCAGAAACCAAACTTGAAAAATTTTTCTGCTCTTCCCTTTGCTTGGCCGAACCACACCAGTGGATTCACTGATGTTTTGGACAAAATCTCAGCTCCAGAATAGCCCCGAAACAGTCCCCGAACAGCCCTTGGACTGCAGTGAAATAACGGACTATTTTGGACACGTTATGGGCGCGAACTGCACCCAGTTCCAGGTCTGATTTGCTCCACTCACTGTTCAATTTCAGATCTAATTTTTCTCCCAAAAACAATCCTAACACAGCCCTAAAATTATCCCAAAGTGTTTCCCAAAATCCTGAATGAAAACCAAATAAAACGGAGCTCCATGAGAACTTGTATCTGTGAAATTACAGGGATTCCAGGGGCTTGTTGCCGTGACTAGTGTTAAGTATTTGGGGATGTTTTTCAACGTCACGAGGTCTTCCGAACTATGTCTCGACACTAATGAAGGGTACTGTGGGCTACACTCACAAATTAATCTCTAAACGGTTTAGAGAATAATCACATACACCAAAAGAATTCTCAACTCTTGAGAGCTTGGAGTAGGAGATGGAGGCTAGGGTTTTTTTGATTTCTTGGATCTGAAAAATTAAATCATAATTTTTCTTTTACACTTATTGTTAAATTATTTCATTAAACAAATCAACCACTAGTCTCCCAATATAGTCAAATTTCGGCCATGGGTGGGGTAGGATTCCTTGTTTGATTTTGCTTCCAAAATAAAAAAATCCTACTCCCTTTAGGACTCCAAATTTTCGGCCAATGGGGATTTAATTTGGATTTGATTTTGTTTCCAAAACAAACAAATCCTATCCCTAATATGACTCCAAAAATTCGGCCAAGGTAGGGACAATTAGGATTTCATTTTGTTTCCAAAACAAACAAATCCTATTCCTTATCCAATAAGGAATCCTACCTTGGTAATAATCCTTAGCCTTATTAAATTATATCATATATAATTTAATGTTCTAATTTAATAATTGTCATATATAATTATTAATACTTTATATTAACTTTTAATATCAAGTCTCATGTGTGATATAATTATTATTAATCATATTAATAATATTTATTCCTTTTGTGAGTATTTAATTGGACCACCAATTATATTAGCTCCGCTATAGTAAATCGAGCTAGCACGGGGACCAAGTGGACCTACGGTTCTAAGCTCCAACAATCTCGAAATATAATTAAGCTCTTAATTAATTATTCCGAATTATTAACTCCGGGTTATTCCACTAAAAACCTGAAGTTGCACTCTCGTTGCCGTAGATGAAATATTAAGCCGAACCAAGTCGGTGTCCACCGATATAGTCATTGCATATGAATTGATCCTTCACGAATATCTCGTAATTAGAGCCGGGTCATAATATCCATTATACCCCTCTAATTCTTTTTATCTTAAGTACCATTGATTCTCTAATGAACGATTCATTCATAACTGTTATGAATATTAATCTTTCTATTCGTAATAGAAAGACTTGAGCGCTCTAATTGTTCAAGTACCGAATCAACCCTTAAGAGAGAAATTCATCTACTTCTCGCAAGAAGGAGTGAATTCCATGTCTATGTAAAACGTTCCCAACTACATAACAGACTATGGCCCCAAAGTACGTAGTTATTGGTTGGGATTGATGCACCAACCTCACCTTTGTAAATCAAAGGACATATCCTGCCATGCAGGAGTTCGTAGTACACTCAAGATTAAGATCAACCCATATATGACCATCAAGTAGATTGAAATGACTTTCTTTATTTAACGGATGTTATAAGAATGTCATTTCTATCTAGGTCCAGTCCTATATGATCACATCATATAAGGTGCCTCCATTCTCATGTCTCTACATGGACGATCTGGATTAAGATCGCCATCCAAATATAGAATGGACCGCAACTATAGATAAACCACAAACAAAGTACCGGTTTGTTTACTCTCTATGGACTATTTAAGAGTACTAACTTCAGACTTAAATCCTCTGGTATGACACTCATGCACCAAGTCTTGAAGGTACATAAGTAATCTATGGTATTTATGAAGATATATAATATGCGAAAATTAAAATAAATAATTTGATGAATGAATAATGCATCATTTTATTTCTATGCAAAAGAAACCGTTTACATCTCGTGTAGCTCTAGGGAATACATCCCAACAAATTCCGTAGTCGATTCCGAATGGACGGTAATGCGGTCTACACTTGTGATACAATTCCACGTACCACTTGGAAAAATGCTCACGTATGTGTTTGTGTCAATCTTGGATATTATTTTTTATATTACATCATTGCACGTTTATTCTGTATTCATAATTGCTTCTTTGGTTATTTATTTTCATTATTTGTTTAATTGCCTTTCCTTAACATGCATGCTGTATAAATATTTTTATTTGTGCTTCTGTGTCTATCAATATGAAATTATATGTTTGCCGTCATTTTGATTTTCTTGATATCGCATGCTAGTACCGCTATGGTTTATTTGAGTTTCTGTATTCATGAATATTACGTACTTATGAAATTATATGCTCGCCGTTATTCCGATTCACTTTTATGTATGCTTGTATGATTATTGTTTGCTTGCGTTACCGTAGCCATGAATATAATGTGCTTATGAAGTTGTATATTTATCGTTATTCCGATTTACTTTTAACCATGCAAACTTAGATATAGAATATACGCAAAATTATATATGAGCTTCATTTTTATGCTTGTGACCTTAGAAATAGGATCCTTTTGAGCATATATGTTGAGTAGATTCGGTTAATTTATTGCATAAGTCATATCATCACAAGTGGCATAAGTAAGAGACCATTTCGATCCCAACGGTTTGAGGTCTTCCCTTGCGAGGGGTGAGTGCGGCCTTAAATCACATTTTCCCGATTCACACCGGGTGGCGACTCCATGTTATTTCTCTGGTTTAGTTCCCCCACGGGCTATTCCATACTCCCAATGTATTGGGTGTGATGTCAATACAGAAGTATGACTTCTGTTAAAGTGGAGATGATGAACACGTAGGATACAGAACTGGTGCTCTTATATATTGTAGCTATCGAGATAATATGACTAGGTCATGTTTATCCGATTATAGAGACTAATTACCAGAGATTCGATATGTGTTTCTTACGGGGCAGACACAATTCCAGCCCCAGGCCTTGCACGTAGACATCCGATACTGGATCGATATACACAATACTACGTATACTACGCTTGACATAGATCGTATATTCCTTTAAGAATATTTTTGGAGAATTGGGTAGGCATGGTGCTTTGCTAAAAGCCAACCTTGTCTTGTAAATCGGTAAGAACGTGGTACTAGGTACGCACGTATTCGGATATTCTGATAACCAGATTTACTGCTAATATATCCAGGGATCTCATGGGTCGCTTCCCGAAGATTCACCGATGATGTATAACTCACACATTATTAATCTGAAATTAATTAGATGAGAGAGAAAATTAATTTGGGATTAATTACGGAGATATTTTATCTGGGATAAAATACTATTTAAAGAGAGAGAACGATTAATTTGGAATTAATCGATAAAATAATATATTAGATATATTAAATGAAATTAGATTTCTACGCGGAATTAAAATCGGATTTTAATTCGGGCAAATGAGTTAATTTAGAATTAATTCGTTAGCGACGTGAATAGTAATTTTGCTAGGCATAATTATTTAATTAAATTTGATTTAATTACGTCACAACGGAAAATTCGTTAATTCGAAATTAACGAACCCGAGCTGGGAAGTGTTTGCGGGGCCGCTCATATTTCGAATCGAGTGGGGCCCACAAGTCACATCAAGTGTCAAATCACTAGTCAATCAAGTGATATAAGTCATGTCACTTTGAGTGATGTGATATAAAGTCACTTTTGAGTGATTGATGGTGGTGGTTGGAAGACTTTAAAAGTCTTGTACCTTTTTGGAAAAATGGTAATTGTTTTTGGTATTTGAAATTTTGGAAAGAAAATAACCAAATACACAACAGAAACTCTCTCTCCCCTCCTCCTCCCATTTTCGGCCAAGGGCCAAAATTCTCTCAAATTTCTCTCCCAAAACCGAGAGCAAGAAGATGTACAATAAAAATTTGTGGCTAATTTTTCTTATGCTAGCACATGAAGAGTCATCCAAGGTGATAGGGAAACAAACCCTTGAGCATGGAATCACCATTTGCAAAGCTTGGAGCTTGGAGCTTGAAGAACACAAAGAAGACAACCATGGTGGCCATGGCCGAATGCTTCAAGTAAGGAGCAAAGATTTTTGTTGTTCGACGCATCTCACATCCGATCATTGTAAGTAATTCCGCCATTCTTCTTTGAGTATTCACACATGTTTCATTACTTGAATCGATCTTGGGACTAACCTATAAACCCAATATTTGGAAGAATCCTGTGTGTATAAGAAGGCCAGTGAGAGTATGGTGGTATTTTAGTTCCCTATACTGACGATAGCTTGATAATTAGGATGATATCGAGATGATGCAAAGTGTCAAAGCTTACCTCTGTAATAATTTCTCCATGAAGGTCCTAGGTGAAGATTTTTATGTCTTAGGCATAAAACTCTTTAAAGATACAGAAAGAAAGCTTATTGGGTTATCCAAATCAACGTATATAGATAAGATCTTAGAACGGTATAATTTTGGTAACTGTAAGACAACAAATATATCGTTCAAACATGGCCTACATCTTTCGAAGAATATGTGTCCAAAAATAAAAGATGAGAAGATTAGAATGTCTAATCAGCCTTATGCTTCATGTTTGGGCAGCATCATGTATGCTATGTGGCTGGCTTGAGGACTACACTTGGTGACACACACCCAACCGACCAAAGATGAAAATCATTCAACAAACTAGGGCGATGTCGGTTCTTTTGACTCGGTAGTTGTTCTCTTTCTCCCAGTGTCTCATTTTTCTCTTCTCGGCCCTTCTTTCCTCCTATGTCATCAGCCGATTTTCCTTTGGTGGTGCCACGTCTGCACGGCGGTGGCCGCGCTCTATGAGGAATGTTTCTAAGGGCCCATCTTCTACCCCTCTGACCTCTGTTGCCTCTCTTCCTTTGGATCCTAGCAATGGGCTTTTGGATCCTTCATCCTCTCGTCCTGTGGAAGCTAGCCTTGGGCTTTTGGAATCTGCGATCTCTCACTCTGTTCTGCCCTTGGATTGTCCGCCGGTCACTTCGACTTTACCAAGTTTGCTTCAACCTATTTTTAGTCTTACCGATTGCGTCAATCCGGTCATTGGTTGTTCGAATCAGGTGAGTTTACCATTCCTGAGTTTGCTTGTATTCGTAATGGGTCTCCATTTGCTTATAAGAATGGTTCTAGTAGAGGCGGCCAGTCTGGCTCTGTGATTGTTTTGGTTGATAAGTTGGGTGTGGCCGAAGGTAGTCAAAGGCTTAGTCTACAACCAGTAGGTGGGTCTGGTAGTGTAGGGTCTGGTCAGCCTATTGATGGTGTTGTTTTGGCACCCTCGGTTGGAGCTTGTGTGACTGACTGTGGTGCTGTGAGTGGTCTCTTGTGTTGTTCTGTTCAAGGGAGTGTAGTTGATGGTGCTTTAGGCAGAGCTGGTGGCTCGTTTAATGTGGTTTCAAGGCCTATTTCTTCGGCCTGTTCTGTTACTTTGAGTAACCCTATTTCTGCTGTCGGTCAGACTGTTGGCCTGTTACATGAATCTGGTCAGGTTACTACTACTGTTGTAGATGAGGCTACTGCTGTTTCAGTTTTGACTGTGAATGAGGCTGGTGATGCCATGAGGGCTAGGGCTAGTAACATTTTTGGTGATTCTGTTATGCCTTTCGGGTTTGTTTCTGATTTCGTTTCACTGGGTATGAAATTGAGTGATTCTGTTGGTGGTGCTAGTGCCTCTAGGGTTGTTAAGGTAGATGGTTTGGGCCACTGTTTCATCTCATGTGGTAGCTTTGGGGGCTAATCCTAAGAGTTATGCTAGTGCGCTGAATGGACCTAAAGAAATAGATCTTCTTGACTCGGCTTGTTTTCTACCGTTCCGCATTATGTTCAACCAAATGTTATTGATGGTAAGGTTATAGTGTGTCCTCCTACTGAGGTTATTGAAGAGGGTAGTGGGTATTGGCGGAGTACTTTGGTTGGTTATTTTATTGGCAAAAGACTTCATTTTCAAACTGTCAACTCTATTGCGCTCAAATTATGAGGGATGCTTGGTTTGCTAGAGGTTCTTACATCCGATAACGGCTTCTTTTGTTTAGATTTGATAGCCTTAACGGAGCTAGTGCAGTGTTAGACGGAGCCCCTTGGCATATGACTAATAGACCGTTGGTTCTCAAACTTTGGCAACCTGGCTTATCTTTGACCAAGGAGGACCAATGTAAGGTTCCGATCTGGGTTAGACTCTTTCACTTGCCCATTGACTTATGGACGGCTAAAGGGATTAGTTATATGGCAAGAGCAGTTGGAAGACCTCTCAATGCTGACCATATTACCCTCTCCAGGAAATAGCTTAGTTTCGCTCGTGTCTGTGTTGAGATTGATACTCAGAACCCCCATATCGAGGAGATTGTTTTCCAGTATCCTGATGGTACTAGGGCACCTATTAGGGTTGAGTTTGAATGGGTTCCTGTGAAATGTACGACTTGTGAAGTTTTTGGCCATTCGGTGAGTTCCTGCCCTGATAAGGCTCATATTAAGGAGGTTAGTAAACCTTCTCAGTCCTGGACTCCCAAACCATCTATTTCTTCTACGGATATAGTTGTTACGGCTGACACTACTGAGATAACGGAGGGTGTCTGGATTCCGGTCTCTAGGAAGAAGAAAGGTAAGGGAGCGACTATGACTACTCCTATTAGCTCGAGCGGTGATGTGATTCAGAATGCTCCCGCTGATAGGGTTATTGTTATGGGTGAGTGCTCTTCCAATAGTTTGGAATCGGCTCTGGTAACTCCTCCTACGTCTATGGTTCCGTCTCAAACAGTTATTTCGGAGGCAGAGGATAAGGAGGAATGAGAATGTTCCCTTGCTTCTTCACCTCCTGTCAAGGATCTTCCCAAGTCTATTTTAGCTGAGTCTCTGCCTTCTGGAACTTATGTTTCGCCTACTTCCAATGTTAACAGTTTGGCTAATAAGGTTATTGATTCTCAGGAGATCAGGAAATTGGTTTATGGCAACAAATCTAGAAAGGGTTCTGGTGGTAATAGGAGTCAGAAATGGCAGTCCCCGAAAGGGGGTCGATGACATTGATTTGTTTGGGTTTGGCCCTTATCTTCTTTGTTTTAATGATTTTTGGTTGTTGGAACATTCGGGGTCTCAATGACCCAATAAAACAAGCTGAAGTTAGGAGGTTTCTTCGTGATGAGAAGCTTTCTTTATGTGGTTTAGTTGAAACCAAGGTTAAGGAGGTTAATTTTGATAATGTTTCTCGTGCGATTAATCCTTCATGGAAGTTTTTTTGCCAATCTGATTTCTTCCATTTGGCCGTATTTGGGTGTGTTGGAACCCTAGTGACGTTGATGTTAGCATTATTCGTTCTTCTTCTCAAGTTATTCATTGTAGTGTTTCTTATATTTCTAGGTTATGGACTTGTGTGGTTTCGGTGGTTTATGGAGAGTGTGCCTATGAGAAGCGTCGGGAGCTTTGGGCTGACTTGATTTCTAGTGGTAGTGTTTTTGATGATTCTCCATGGCTTGTTTTGGGAGACTTCAATGCTATTCGCTCTCTGATTGAGCATTATGGTGGTTCTGTGGCATGGCTGGCTTGGAAAGATGATTTGGGCTGCTGTTTGGATCAGGCTGGTTTGGATGATCTTCAGTTCTCTGGTTGTCAGTTTACTTGGTTTAATAAGCAGATTCAGTCTCCTATTTGGCGTAAGTTGGACCGTGTTCTCACTAATTCGTCTTGGGAGTGTCTCATCCTGGGTTCTGCTGCCCGTTTTCTTCCCCCTCGATTTTGGATCATTCCCCTATGGTGGTTAAACTTACCGAGCTCCCGAAAAGGAAAGTTCCCTTCAAATTCTTTGACTTTTGGGCTGATCATCCCGATTTTCTTTCAGTTGTGTCCAAGGCTTGGGACATTAGTGTTCATGGTACTCCGATGTTCCGTTTATGTTGTAAGCTGAAGAGTGTTAAGGTAGCCTTAAAGAAATTTAATGTTGAGCATTTCTCTAAGATCCTGAGTAAGGTTTTGGAGATTAGGAGGGAGTTGGATAGAGTGCAGCGTGCTTTACAGGAGTGCCCCAGTGACTCTGCTTTGTTAGCTGAAGAAGCTAGTCTTTCGTTACGGTATGGTGTCCTGAGTCGGGCTGAGGAAGGCTTCAATAGACAGAAGTCTCGTGTTCAATGGCTTAACCTTGGGGATCAGAATACTAAATTCTTCTTTACAGCTATGAAGGGCTTTCATGGCCGTAGCAAGATCACTCCTATCACTAAGGAGGATGGGATCCGTGTGCATGATGAGGTTTTGGTTAATGATGAGATTGTTTCTTTTTTTGAGTCCCTTTTGAGCCCCCAGCATTGTCAGCAGGATATTGATAGGGTTGCCCTTAGATCTAATATTACTAGACATGTGACAGATGAGCAGAGTGAGTCTCTTACCCGGGAGGTTTCTGATAAGGAGATTAAGGCTGACTTGTTCGCGTTGAAGGACAATAAAGCTCCAGGCCCAGATGGATTTAATTCGGGTTTCTTTAAGAAATCTTGGAGTGTTGTGGGGGATGATGTCCTTTGTGCTATTCACTCTTTCTTTTCCTCTAGGCGTCTCTTGAAGCAGGTAAATGCTACTCTATTGCTTTGATTCCTAAGATTCCCAACCCTTCCCAGGTTAAGGATTATCGTCCTATTTCTGTTGCAACACTATTTACAAGTGTATTGCTAAGCTTATTGCGAATAGGATCAAGGTTATCCTTCCTTCAGTGATTAGTCATAATCAATCTGCTTTTGTTGAAGATAGGCGTATCAGCGACAATATTCTTTTATGTTAGGAATTGGTTCGAAATTATCATCGGACAGGTGGTTCCCCGAGTTGTGCTCTTAAGATTGACTTGATGAAAGCTTATGACACTGTTCGTTTGGACTTCTTGGTTGGGTTACTGCGGACTGTTGGTTTTCCAGAGAGGATGGTAGGTTGGATTTAGGAGTGTATGACTTCTACTAGCTTTTCTGTGTCTATTAATGAGGAGTTGCATGAGTTTTTTCTGGGGGGGTCGCGGGTTACGCCAAGGTGATCATATGTCTCCTTATCTCTTTATCTTGGCTATGGAAGTTCTGTCAAGCTTACTTCATAAAATGGCTCTTAATCAGGATTTCAGATACCATGGGCGGTGTTCTAAGAACCGTCTCACTCATCTTTGCTTTGCGGGTGACCTTATGATTTTTTTGTAAAGCGGATGCCTTATCGGTTTCTTTGATTAAGGATTGTCTTCGGCAGTTCAGTGGTTTATCAGGTTTAATCCCGAATCCAGCTAAAAGTCATTTCTTCTCCTCTGGTATCTCTTCTACCCTTCAGGACCAGTTGCGTCTTGTTCTGGGCTTCCAAGTAGGGATTCTTCCTATGCGGTATCTGGGAATCCCTTTGATTTCTACAAAACTCCGGGCCTCAGATTATGCTTCTCTTGTGGATCATATTGTTATGCGTGCTAAAAGTTGGAATAGTAAGTTTCTCTCTTATACGGGGCGACTTCAGCTCATTAAATCTATTTTATTCTCCATTCAAGTTTATTGGTCTTCTTTATTTATTCTTCCTAAGTCTGTTATTAGGAAGGTGGAGATGATTCTCCGCTCTTTCCTTTGGAAGGGTAGTGAGCTCACTTCTTCGGGGGTGAGAGTGGCTTGGAGTAGAGTTTGTTTACCTTCCAAAGAGGGGGGTTGGGGATCAAGAGATTGGAATCTTGGAATAGAGCGTCTATTGTTAATCATATTTGGTTTCTTTGTTCTGGCCAGGTTTCTTCTTGGTCGAATTGGCTTCAGTCTTATTTGTTGAGGGGGAGAAGTTTTTGGGAGGTTCCTTGCCCTACAGATAGCTCTTGGAGTTGGCGTAAGATTTTGGAGCTTCATTCTTGGTCCCGGCGGCGGATGAGAGTTAGGATTGGGAATGGTGAGAAGACTTTATTGTGGTTTGATTTTTGGCATCCTATGGGTCCGATTGTGGATTCGCTGGGTGAGAGAGTGATTTATGACTCTGGCTTGGATAGGATGGCTACAGGTGCTTCCATTATTTCTGATTCCTCTTAGCGGTGGCCCCCATCTAGGTCTGCCGCCCTTGTTGATCTGGCTCGAGCCCTTCTTCCGCATCCTTCTAGCTTGATGGAGGATGAGATGGTTTGGGTTGATGATAATAGTGGGAAATTTTCTGTGGATAGTGCCTGGAATGCTATGCGGTCTATGGGAACTTTGGTGCATTGGTTTTGCGTTGCTTGGTTCCGAAAGGCCATTCCCCGCCATTCCTTTTTGCTTTGGATGTCTATTCAGGGAGGCCTTTGTACTCAGGATCATTTGATGAGGTTTGGTAACTCTGCTTGTTTGCGATGTATTCTCTGCGGTTGTTCTAGTGAGGATATTGATCATCTTTTCTTCCAGTACTCCTTCTCTTCTAATGTCTGATCGACTGTGCTGGCAATGTGTAGGTTAGATTGGAGTTGCCGAGATTGGCTTCAGACTATTGAGTGGATGTGTCAGTTTTCTGACGCCTCTTTTCGCCATCTTCTTGTTCGGCTGTCTTTTTTGCCGCGTCAGTTTACCATTTATGGAGGGAGAGGAATGCCCGCACTCATGATGCGCCTCTTCGGTCTGTTTCTGTCCTACTTAGTGATATTGTTTTTGATGTTTGGAATCGTGCTAGCTTTTTATGAAAGGTGAATCTATCTTCTAACAATAAATGGCTTCATCTTTCCTGGCACTTGCCCGATGATATTTTCTGTTGATCTTCTTTTGCTTGTAGCCTTTCGGCTTTTCTTCTAGGAGGGCATGTCCTCTCTAGTTGTCTGGGGTATGCCCCTTTGCTCTTGTATAGTTTTTTTTTGGTTATACACTTTCTTTATCCAAAAGAAAAAATCATGTATGCCATGTTATGTACTAGGCTTGATATTAGCTTCGCAATTAGTGTGACCAGCAGATATCAGTCCAATCTAGGTAATGACCATTTGATAGCCATTAAACATATCCTAAAGTATCTTAAAGGTACTAAGGATGAGTTTATGATTTATGGAGGAAATGAACTACAGGTTAATGGGTAAACGGATTCGGATTTCCAGTCGGATCCTGATGATAGAAAGTCTATATCAGGATTCGTGTTTACCCTTAACGGAGATGTAGTGTTTTAGAAACAGGGGTCCACAATTGATTCCACCATAGAGGCGGAATATATTGCAGCTTCTAAAGTTGTAAAAGAAACTGTTTAGGTTAAGAAATTTATCACAGAGTTGGGAGTAGTCCCAAGTATCGAGAATTCGATTCTGTTATACTGTGATAATAATGGAGCCATTGCACAAGCAATGAAACCGAGGGCACATAAGAAGTCGAAGCATATGGAATAGAAGTACCATATCATTCGAGAGATTATGCCGTGGGGGGACATTGTCGTGTGCAAGGTCCCAAGTGAAGATAACATAGCAGACCCGCTTACCAAGGCCATTACTCTAAAGTTTTTTGATAAACATGTGAAGTCGATGGGTATGAGATACAATCGATATTGCCACTAGAGCAAGTGGGAGAATTTGTTAGGGTTGGTGCTCGAAGAGTCAATTTTCTTACGTATTTCCCGGTAAATACTTATGTAAATATTTTATTTTGAATAAAATAAATAATTTCTATTATATAACATCTATTTATATATGGTAAAGACGTAATTGACCTTAGAATGATTAGTTATGATACAGTTACAAAAGCGTTGCAACTGACATTGTGTTGTATCATAACAATATCATTTTTTTAATAGTTCCTGGTCAAGGTTTACATTACTTGGTCAGTAAGTAAATCCGTTGAGATCGATACATGTCATATATTGGAATCTTGGATTCCAATGGTAGATTCTCAATGAACCACTAGTCTTGGAGACTCGTGTAGACATATAGGTGTTTATATCAGAAAATATTGAACAACTCACCAAAGATTCTTAATTTATGCTACACCAATATCAATTCTTCTCGGGGTTGAGTAGCATAATGATTCTTTGAATTGAGATACCACTGTGGATATATGAGATATCCTCCATGTTAGTATTCCTAGAACATGCCTAAGGTCTCTAATGCATGATTTAGTGTGTGAATGATCAAGAGAGTTGCGGAAAAACTTACTTTGATCGGATGTGGATTTCAAAAAGTTATATGTTTGTTGGAAGCTCTAAGCCTTCTAAGTTGTTTCCAACTCAAGAGTGAGTTTCCCTATCACCTTAGTTGACTCCTTTAAGTACTAGCTCAAGTTGATTTTGAAGCAAAATCAATGGAGGAAGAGGTATGATGTTCACAACAATGAAGAGGAAGAGATGAGAGCTTTTTTATTTTGATATTTTGATTTCTAAAATCAATTACCAAAGTCAATAACAAAAAATTATGTATATGCTTTACAAAAAGCAAAGTGTGTTATACAAGTTTCCACCAAAAATGGCCATTCAATTCCATCACCAAAAGTTGATTTAAATCAAGTATCTAACACTTGAATTATGTACAAGTCGCTCAAACTTCTGGACAAATTGGTATTGGCCAGTCTGGTAAAGCCTAGTCCTGCCAATACGGTTTAAGCCATTTGGGTCTATACTTTACAATGGGAGGCAAATTTTAGGCTTAAATTATTATTGAGGATTTTAGCAAGTTTAAGTGAATAAATGTCAAATGGATTCCTCCATCAAAAATTCCCCAGAGGGATGGTGGAGTGAACTCTCTTAAATACCCTTACCTCTTAGGCTCTTATTGCCTTGGTGACAGGAATAAACAATAGATCCTCCAAATTAGTCCAACACTTTAAATGCTTTAAGGTAAGCTTTGAGTAAATGATTATCTAGATGTATTCCAGCTTTTCCTTTTAGCTATAAAAAGGTAGTGAGTGAATGAGGACACCAAATCATTATCTAACTCTAGTAATACCTTTGGTTAAATTAACTTTAGTTTGAAAAGTTTTATTAACCCCTTGGTCCCAACCCACTTGTTTCTTTTATAATGTCTTTTATTATAAATAATTGATTTATATTTATTAGCCTTAAAGGTAATAAATCTCTAAGTTCATCATGAAATAATTTCATAGCTAAGGGATAAGCAATACACTATCTATTTCTTAGAAAATCTCTAGATGCTTGCACCCTAAAATAATCATGCCAATTCTGATCATACATAGAATCATCAAGCATATGAGTTTTAATATGTTGGAATTATTTTAGGCATTAAATAACTTTGATTAATATTTAATTATGATTTTGTATATTATTTTATTCAAATAAATTTACTATTCACATTTTTCTACAGACGTGTGAACTTTAAATGCACTTTCACAATTCAAATCTTAACCAAATCATGCAAAACATGTGCCAAAAATTACGTTCAGGGTGTTAGCTTTCCAACGAGCTTTACACACCCAATTTTGAGTTCAAATGAGAGAGAACTAATCAAAACAAAACGGCGCGCTGATACCACTATTGGGAAGCGGCAGCGAGTGCGCAGCGGAAAATCAAAATTATTATGCCGCTTTCCCTTTGCCCAAGACCAATTTGTTTTGATTATTCTACAAGCCTAGGAATGTTACTATATATTATAAGCATAAAACTCATAAAACATGCAAAGAACATAAACCTAAACATGCTAACTATCATAAGAACTCTAATTAAAATAAAGAAAGAAAAAGACTTACTTGAACCGAAGACTCCTCCAGTCCTCCCTCCAATCTACAAGCTTTTCTCGAACTCAGCAAGCTCTTCCACGTTCCAAAGAGCCACCCAAGTGTGTGTCCTCCAAAGATGCACACACCAAAGCCAAAACTCAACGGCAAGACTACGCCTCGAGTGCACGGATATTTTGCCCTTGATGCTAGCCTAGGCAAATAACTCAAAACTTTTATATAAACCCAAGATATGAAAGGTTTTGGTGTAAATATTTGTGAAGAATTATTTGGGTTTATATAGTTCTCCAAAGACAACAAAATTAATTAATAATCTAATGTGGGATAAAAGCTAATTTAATCTTAGCCATTGGATATTCTTTTAGTGGTTTAATGAGATTATAAAACCCTAATAAGAGTTTGACCCGAATTGGAATTCAAAACAAATAACAAAAAAATTTACTTTTCGCATTACTATTTACGTGAATAATATTTTTTTTTCCAATTCCCAAAGTGTCCCTATCGTCATTCACCAATCCCTAAGCCACTATAGAACCTCATAAATGATATGTTCAATAATTAAAAACATTGAACCATTTATGAACAATTCCTACAATAATCATATATGCTGTTATATTTGTACTGTGTACTGTTGACCATTGATTTCGACTTTGTTGCGTGTGACCTTTTGGGTTCCCCTCAAGTTGGACATGAAATGAATCGTGATAATATAATCGAACATAAATTATCCTACGATCATATGGTCGTTCGATTTCAATGACCAAGTTTGACATCTAGCAACATGCGAAGACCTCCAAATCATATGGTCGTTCGATTTCCATTCTGTATACGATTTACATATAATACGGTCCCTCGCCTCACTGTATCCCCACCTATTGATCTATGGTACGGAAAGTGTCTACCCATATGGTCAAAGGTATGTTGTTGATAGTATCATGAATCGTGTTAACTTAAGAATCTCACATGATTCTTCCGCTGTGGCCAAAATCTCAAGCACTGATCACACAAATCAACCCACGAACTGGAATACTACTCTTATAAGAAAATATTATCCAAGAGAGTGGCGATTCTCTGTTGTATCTTTACAAACTTCATGTGTTTCAACAAATGACCCAATCATACCTTTATGACAGGATCTTTTGAACCGAAGAAGGAGAATGTCAAAGTTATTTGATCCACATATATGATTGTAAAGACCTCAAGCCTAAGTACTAGTCAAATAATCGATACATGAAAGTTCTCACAGACACATGGGATAAACACTCCATATGAAAAATTTTGGTGGTCAGTTCGATTGACATGAGTAACTCATGCATCCATGTGATACACCAAGCGGACGGATCTCCGCTAGTAGCCTATGAGATCGGCTACCCCACTAAAGGGCAGATCATATCATCATGCTAATCTCTCCGCTTTGTGATTGCCCAGATTATTCACAAAATTATGACTAGGAATATTTAAGAGTAATGATTCTCATAAGGCGTGGAAGCCATCGTCTTATTACTCCAAGGGCTTTATTACAGTGTTGATGATTCATATAAGTTATGTAAGACACGTATAATAAAGATTGCTATTTTATTAATTAATGAAAATATTACAAATACATTTACATATAGCCCATCCACAAGTTGGGTATAGGGCATATCCCTAACATTTAACGTATGTCAAGCATCCCCAAATCTTCATGAATGAGAAACCCGGTTTCTTTCCTGTCCATATTTCATATGGAGTCTGTTCAATAGCTTTGTGGAACCTTATTCAAAATAAGTATTGCACTGTTCGTATCCCCAGAAGGAAATTGGTAGCTCAGTGCGACTCATCATAGACTTTACCATGTCTAACAAAGTTCGGTTTCTCCGTTCGGACACACCGTTTAATTGAGGTGTTCCAGGAGGAGTCCAATGTGAAAGATTACGAAATATTCATATCCACCTCTAGCCTAGCTAGGCATGGGCCCACATTCGTCACTATGAACGATGGCTAACAGTTCGGTAGCACGTATACCTTTACCGCTAAAAGGCATTTTAGGTATTTTTCCTAATAAACAAGATTCGCAGAAGTCATATGAATTAGGATCAAATCCATCCAAGTATCCACTCTTCAAAAGTGTGGATATACGAGTACTGTTTATGTGTCCCATACGACAATGCCACATAGAAGTTTCATATGTTTTACTCATTTTGAGCCTTTTGTTTGTCATGTTATATGTTTGATATTCATTTATATTCAAAATATAAAGACCATTATTTAAATCAGTAGTGCATATCTCAAAATCATCTTTATAAACAAAACTCCCAGTGTTTCGGAATACAAAAGTGTACCGCATTTGGTCAAATAAGATACAGAGATAATTTTTCTAGTCAAACTAGGTCCATAATAAACGTCTGATAATGTAAGTACATGCCCCAAGGGCAGTTCCAAAATATAGGTCCCAATAGCCAAAACGGCGATTCTAGTCCCATTTCCAACTCGGAGGTCGATCTCTCATGAAACCAGTCTCTTGCTAATCTACAGATCATGCACATCAGTACATATATGAGTACCACATCCAGAATCAAAAATCTAATTTTTAAAACTAGAAGTAGACATGTTTATTTCAATAATAAACATATCTAAAGCCGGTGCCTTGCCCGCTTTTACTTTCTTTATTTGCGCCTTGTACTCACAGCAGTCACGTTTCCAGTGACCCCGTTTGCCACACTGTAGGTAGACATCTTGGGATTTGTCTTTTACCATCGTAGAAGACTTTGATGATTTGGCCTTGCCCTTTCTTTTCTTCTTCTTCACACCTACAGAAGCCTTTGGACAAGCCTTGGCTTTTTGAGATGTCGAAGTGAAGTACGCCTCACATATTTTGCCCTTCAGAAGCTCATTTTCTGCCTCTTTCAGCATTGCCATCAACTCTCAAAGAGACCTTTCTTGGCCCATCATATTATAGTTCATGATGAACCCGCTCCAGTTGTCAAGAAGAGACTGTAAGATCAAATCTATGGAAGTCTTAGCCTCAAAGGTTATGCCAAGCTGACCCACCTATTCGATGTCAGGAATCATCTGCGACACATTGTGCTCGATAGATGTACCATCTGACATACGAGAGGGAAAGAGCTTATTCTGTAACTGATACTTCTGCGATATAAGGTTAGATCTGTGAAGGTCCCTCAATTTCAACATCATTTCGTAGAGATCCAATCCCTTATTTTGATGAAGAAATTGTGGGGTCATTGCAGCAAGCATGATGGATTGAGCAATTGAGTTGTCGTCACTGTGAGTCTTCCAAAGCTCAAGCTCAAACGACTGCTCAATTCCGGGCTTAGGCCCGAAAGGTATCTCTATCATATAGAGCATCTTTTCAGCCCCCAGGACAATCCTGAGGTTCATATCCCAGTCAGGAAAGTTCGCACCGTTAAAGATATTTTTGCCCATGATAATGTCCCTAATGTTGATCTTTCCAGCCATCTTAATTGTAATAGTCTAACTATTCAATTAAAAATTTCGGGTACAGTCCAACTGTTAAAAGAAAATAATAAAAATTAGTCCAATTAATATAAATATATAATGACGAAAATAATTTGAAACCGCGTTTTCGGCAAGTATTAAATGAAATTATAAATTTAATACTGGCCTCCCATAATTTTTTGGCGAGCCTCTAACCCTTTATTGAGTACTCGGGAAACCCAGTTTTCTAGTGGGCTAGGTCCCATTAAATAACACACAACCTTGACTTTGGCCTGTTGGAGTTTACTAAGGTCCCAAGGATCAATAAACAAGCATGAAATAAGTGCGAATACAAATAAAGGAAGTTGCGGAATACTTACATCGATCAGTTGAGCGACTCAGCAACGAACAAAAATCAAATTCTGCCCTCCTCTAAGTCACGACAGTGAGCAGGCCACTGCTCCTCCATTTTCAGTTTTGAGCCATCTTCCAAGCTCCAAGCTCGCGGGTGGGTTTCCCTATCACCTTCGCAAGACTCCGATGTGTGCTGGCACCTTTGATTTTGCCACAAAATCATCTTCATTCCTTCTCTATAGCTCATGGTTCCAACCAGAAAAATAAAGGAAGAAAAGCCCACAATGGGCGTGAATGGAAGAGGAAAAAGAGAGAATAGATTGGAGGAGAGAGAGAGATAAATGTGTAATGTATTTTGGTAATTGATTTCTAAAATCATATACCAATATTTTGGCTTTAAAAGGTCAAACCAATTAAAACTTTCAATCACCTCCATCATCCATCACTATTCACATCCATCAAGTTGTCAAGTCACATCACTCAAAGTGACAAGTGATTTGACGCTTGAAGTGACTAGCGATTTGATGCTTGATGTGACTAATGATTTGACTCTTGAATTAACTTGCGTACCGCACTCGAATTCGAAAGAATGTGCTCGTAAATAATCTCGGGCTCGGGTTCGTTAATTCCAAATTAATTATTTCTCCGTTGAGTCGTAATGAAATTTAATTTAATTAATTATCATGCCAAGCACAATTACTATTCACGTCGCTAACGAATTAATTCTAAATAAATTCGTTCGCCCGAATTAAAATCTAATTTTAATTCCACGTCGAAATCTAATTTCGTTTAATATATCGAATATATATTAATTTACCGATTAATTCTAAATTAATCGTTATCTCTCTTTAAATGATATTTTATCCTAGATAAAATATCTCCGTAATTAATCCCAGATTAATTTTCTCTCTTTTTTAATTAATCCTAGATTAATTAAAGTGTGAGTCACACGTCATCGGTGAATCTTTGGGAAGCGACCCATGACATCCCCGAATATGTTGGCAGTAAATACGGTTGTCGGACTATCCGAATAGGTACGTACCAAGTACTACGTTTTACCAATTTACAAGACAAGATTGGCTTCTAGCAAAGCGCCATGCCTACCTAATTCTCCAAAAATATCCTTACAGGAATATAAGATCTGTATCAGGCGTAGTATACATAGTATTGCGTATTTCGATCTAGTATCGGATGATCACATGCGAGGCCTGGGGCTGGTACAGTGTATGCCCCGTACGAAGCATATATCGGATGACAAGCAACTAGTCTCTTTATTATCGGATATTCATGACCAAGTCATACTATCCCGACAGTTGCAACCTTTTTAGAGAACCAGTTCTGTATCCCTGCGCGATCATTATCTCCACTATGACTAGAGTGATACTTCGGTCTTGACATCACACCCAACACACTACGATTCTCGATATACCCAGAGGAGGCGTACACAGAAACCGGTTAAAGCCCTGGACGACCTCAACCAACGTATATTGATTGTTGCAAGTATTAGCGGTGCAAGTCTCAGGTTAAGACCAAATACACCTACCCTGATTTCGAACTTCCATAGACACATAGTCATACTACCAATGGAATTCTGAGGGGGTCTATCCAGAGCGAAGCTGGTTCCCGTACCATCGGTGAAACATAACCTCCTATTACACTTGCATGAGTATCCTATACCCAAATATATCAGAACTATGCTGTTATGCCCTCATAACGCGGACAAGGTTAATACTAGTCTTTTACGTATTTATCGATGTCCAATCTCGACAATACTCTGACTAGGGATATTTAATGATTTATCCTTCGTTGATTGATACTGTCTTATATCATTCTCAATCCAGGAACAAATCATAAGGACCTCCTATCATTTATATATCTTGGTGATCTCATCGCAAATGATAAGAGAGCAATCTCCTTTGTCACATAGTTAATTTGTACAGCAACACCATGATCTATACAAATAGTGACACTATGAGTCATAATTGTCCAACAATCTCCCACTTGGCCTATAGCCATCACTCGAGTGTCTTACACACAAATTATGTACGGTTAGCTCAAACTGCTGAGGAAAGGCTTTCTTCAGTGGATTTGCATAATTATCGTCTAATGCGATTTATTCGATCATCACATCGCTACGATGCATGATCCGAACGAATCAGATGAATATCGAAGTATGTATCTGGATCGTTGATGAGACCCTTAATTGTTTAGCCTGTGCTGACGCCTAGCTCAGCTGCTAACAGAACTATATCTAATCTAATTAGATTTTTTATTGACCCAGATGACTTCTATTGCTGCCTCAGCTGCAGTAATTGTCCACATTTGTTGTTTATTCAGTAACAGTATCTTGCTTGGAAGATTTCCAGCTCACTGTACCGTCATTCAAACTGTATAGTACCGTTTGCGACTTATAGTCATTTTTCTCGGTTAGGAAACTTACAGCAGTGATCACAGTCACTTCAAGTTCTTTTTCTCCATAGTTTAAGACATCATCCTTAGTTCTCTAAGATACTAACAGATGTCCTTAACATCAATCCAGGGACTGTCATTTGGATTGGCCTGTTTGTGAATCCATATGCTCAAAGCGTATGAGACACCAAGTCACGTATATTTTTCAATGTACGAGTTCTCGGAGAGTGTTAACAACTTTTAAATCTATCCCAGTAGACCTTTATTCCTAGAATAAAGGTTGTTTCTTCCAAGAATTCCACGGAAAAGTTTTTCAAAAGCCAAGCTTTCACAGATTATTTTATGGGAATATCATTTCTAAGAAATGACATATCATCATTATTTATAGGATAGCCACTGTCAGTGCGCTCCCACTAACCCTCTTATATACACAAGAATCATTTTCGTTTTGAATTAAATCATAAACCATTATGATTACATCAAATCTATAATTCCAAGAATCTAATACTTATTTCAATCCAAACATGGATCGAATAACCTGCAAACCTTGTTTGCTAGTTTTGATACGACAAAACCGTTAGGATGTTGTAAACATCCTCCAAAAGGTTTCCTTTTCAGGAAAGAGATTTTCCCGTACAGCTGACATATTTCATAAATGAAACATGCAGCATCAGCAAGCATCATCCAAATGGATTTTCCGTGGCAATAGTTAAAAGGTTTCGTCGTAATCAACACTATGTTGATAACGATACCTTTTCGCTACAAGCCTAGCTTAGTACGTTGGTATGTTGCATCCATGTATGTCTTCCTTGAAGACTTATATAGTACCAATAGGCACAATGTCTTGCGGTACAACAACCAGTGTCCAAACATAGTTGATATACATGAAATCTATTTCGGACTCATGGCACTTTACCATAAATAGGGAGTCGATACCTTGTATCACTTCCTCATACGTAGTCAGTTGGTATTCCTCAATAAGACAGACATCTTTATGAGGTGAGATCAAAAACCCATACCCCAGGTTGTTTGTGACTCTCTCCGATCTACGCGGTTCTTGTGTATTCGAAGATTACTGGTACAGTTTCACCCTTGATGAACTGTTTATGTTCCATTAAGGACTCGGTGCCTTAAACAGTATTACTCCAATTTTCATCGAGTTTTACTATCCTCCCACTTACCACTGCATATTGGTATTCCTCTTAGGAAAACAATATTGCGAGCAACAATCTAATTGTTCTCTTGTGAGATGTACAAGTACTATACTCTGGTATCCCTCAGATATCCTACAATTAGCACTTATCCAATTTGGGTTTTAGTTTGGTATCATCCAAACATATGCCTAGCATTCCCAAATCTACAGGAGTGAGAAACCCGGTTTCTTTCTCGTTCATATATAATATGTAATCTATCAAACAAATTATTATGAAACCTTATTCAAAATAAGTTCTACACTGTTTATGCTTATCCGCTGAAGGAAATGGTAGTTCAGAGTGACTCTTGATTAACCTTATCATGTCCAACAAAATTCGGTTACTCTGTTCGGACACACCGTCAATATGACGTGTTTCTGGAGGAGTCCTCATTTGAAAGAATACTATACTCTTTCAAGTATACTAGAAACTTATTGCTTAAGTATTTTCCAGTACGGTCTTACCGTGATGGTTTAATATTATAGCCGATCTATTTGTCTATTTCGTGTCGAAACTGTAAAAGTTTCCGATTTGTGTTCTAAAAAAGACACATAACCATAACGCGATGCCACATCTGTAAAGGTCACGAAATATTCATATCCACCTCTAGCCTAGCTAGACATGGGCCCAATTTCTTCACTATGAACTAGGGCTAACAGATCGGTGGCATTTACACTTTTACCAATTAAATAGTGTTTTAGGCACTGTGCCTTATAAACTAGATTCGTAGACTTTATTTGATTGGAATCAAAACAGTCCGAGTACCCACTCTTCAAAAGTGTGGACATACGAGTCTTGTTTAATTGTGTCCCAAACAACAATGCCACAATAGAGTTTCATCTGATCAAATCAGTTTGAGCTACTGTTTTCCATGTTATATATTTTAGATTTATTTATATTTAAAATATAAATTCTTTCATTCACATATAATGTGCTTATCTCAATATCATCTTTATAATGAAACACTTTAGTGTTCTAGAATATAAAGGTTCACCCGCAGCGGGTTAAACACTGATATAGAGATAATGTATCTAGTCAAACTAGTTATATTATAACAGTTTCCAAATTTAGGTACACACCCAAAGGTAGTTCCTAAACTTAGGTATCTACGGTTGAAACAGTGGTTTTCATCCCGTTTCCAATCTACAAATTAATCTCAATTGATGTCAGTATCTTGCTCAAAGCAGATTCTGAACATCAGTACATATTTATATCACACTAAGTATCTAAAATCCAATTTTAATACTAGTAGTGAATATATTTATGACAAACATATTTGAAGTCAGAGTCTTGCTCGTTCTTCAATTCCTTCATGTCTGCTTTGTCCAAACGGCAGTCACACTTTCGCGATCCCGTTTGCCACAATTTAGCAGATATTTTAGGATATGTCCTTTATCTTCCTAGAAGATTATAATGATTTTGCCTTTGCCCTTTTTCTACATTCTAGAAGCCTTTGGCCAAGCCTTGGCCTTATAGAATATCGAAGTAAGATGCACCTTGCGCTACTCGCGTTATTGCAAAGTTTGACTTTGTCTCCTTGAGAATAGTCATTAACTCTCCAAGAGTTATTTATTGTAATTTTGTACTTCCAAAATCTAAGCATAGATTTATGAAGATCCTTCAATTTCAATATCATACTTTAAGAATCTAATCCTTAGTTCTGATTAAGAAATTAAGGAGTCTACTACGACAAGCTTAATGGATTAAGCACTTAAGTTATCATTACATGAATCTTCCAAAGATCATGCTCTACTATCGCTTAACTCCGGGCTTAGGCCTAATATGTTATTTTATCAAATAAAGTAACTTATTAGTTTCCAGGACCATCCTGAAATTTTATTCCCAATTTGAAAATTAAACCATTTAAATATATTTTCCTAGGATTATGTTTTAAATGTCAATCTTTCAAAATTTCATCTTGATTCTAATAGTCAAACTATTTAATCAACGATTTAGGTACTATTAAATATAATGATTATTATAGTCCAACTATATTAATCAACTATACTTTAATTGGTTAAATTCAATTATATTGATTACTATAATCTATTTATAAAATCAACTATATATTGAATTAGTTTGAATACAGTCCAACTGTTTTATTAAAATAACGATTTAAATATTAGTCCAACTAACATTTAATATATTGACGAATGATATTTGAATGAACTCGTATAACAAGTAATTAAACGAATATTGTAAATTCAATTCTTGCCTCCCACGATTTTTGGCGAGCCTCTAACCCTCTGTTGAGTACTCGGGAAATCGTGTTTCCTAATGGCTAGGATCCCGTTAAATATCACACAATCTTGACTTTGGCCAATAAATTGTATGATAATTAACTAGTTAGATCTCTAAGATCGATTGGATCTAATCCAATTCCTAGATCCAGTAGGGAGACATCCAAATCTGAAACATATATCTTATATATGCCAATATATCCAATATATTACCTAACATTTTTCCTCTGAATCAACTAAGCCTTGGCTTTGTCACAATAAACTTAGTGATCCCAGTTAAGCTCGACCCATTGACCATGGAAAGCTTCGTAATCAATGTCGATGGACAAGAAGTGGTCTTGACTTTGGCTAACAAACCACAACTTGGACAAGACACCGATATGGAACAAAGCTCTCGTGATTCAAACACATCCTCGATGGACAAAGGCATTGACTTTGGCCAACAAGCCAATGCCAGTCTCGGATCTTGAGTAAGAATCACTCAATGGAAGGAAAGACGCTTAATATTTTGCGAGGGTTTTTCGAGTGTAAATTGGCAACCAATTTATTTTCTTTGTTAAGGTCTCATTATCATACACCCTTAAACATGCATTCTAAACACATAATAAAGCGCATATGAATAAATAATAATGATATGCGGATGGATACTTTACACATTGATCCTAGATCAAATCTCTCTCTTTCTCTCTCCCGCTAGCACATGTATTGCTTCTACCTGTTACACTACACTTCTAAAGAAACCTCATTTACATTTAGGGGAATAGGTGAAAAGAGAATACAAAGAATGAGGAGGTGATAAGGCTAGACACGTAGGTCCAATTAATAAATCAAATTTATTACAACAATTTCTAAAATTATCCCACCCATCTAATATCCATCCGATATACATTATTCATGCATTGCAACCATGTATTCACACAAGCATGTTATCAATCAATCTAATCAAATTAATTAATCTGATAATTAGTGATCATCCAATGTTCAAACAACGATTTGATTTTGCGCGAGTCAAACTCGTTTTGCGAATATGTACTCAAAGTACGAATTCTCGAATTAAATTAAACTACATAATTAAATCCAATTCAATATGCATTTAATACTAATCCACTATTTAGTTTCAAATTAAATATTACACTATGATAATAAACCTTTTACGACTTAAATTCCAAATTTAGTCGTTACGGGTCTCAAAGCCCGATTATCGTCCAACATCAATTTAATTATAGTCCAATGAGCTTTTAATTAATTTCTTAAGGCGTGGACTTTTGGTCAACTAGGGTCAAACCGAATAACCAAAATCCAATCCGGGATTTACCCCATAAGCCCAGAAATCAATTTTGGCCCATTAGGCCCAATTAAAAATTTAAAGGTCCATTAAGTCGCATTTGGGCTTAACGGAAGTGGTTTTGGGCCTAATTGGATCCAACCAATTTTGCCTAAACCCAACTTTGTAAAACAAAGCCCAATAAGCCCATTTACAACATAACAAGCCCAAATCCAATTTAAGGCCCAATTAATTAAATTATAAAAGTCCAATTAATTCTAAAGTGTATAACATAATTAACTACTTAAATCAATGTTTCTAAAACGTCGATTAGCCTAATTAATCATGGTCATTATCATCATCACATGTCCAACACATTTTGATTAAAATCAAACCCATTTCATGCTATATATGTCTCGGCCAAGTGAAGGGGATTTGTGTTCGATTCGAATTCAATCCAATTAATTCCACAATCGACATTAAATCACATTCCCGAATGATTCTAACTCATCCAATGAATCAAAAAATCAAAATTCCAAGACAATAAAATAGGGCATTACATTCGGCCAACCCATATATTTTGGGCAAATTTGTTCCAAACAATTTTTAATCAAATTGATCCAATCAATCATCAATTAAAACACATTTAAGCATACTAATTCATCCAATTTCATTACACATGCTCAAAATCAAGTTTACTGCAATTTTAAGCCCTAAACTTTTTCATGCTTTTCCTTGCTCTTGATACCATTGTTGGAGTTTGCTAAGGTCCCAAGGATCAACAAACAAGCATGAAATAAGTGCGAATACAAATCAAGGAAGTTGCGGAATACTTACATCGATCGGTTGAGCGACGCGGCAACGAACAAAAATCAAATCCTGCCCTCCTCTAAGTCACGGCAGTGAGCAGTCTACTGCTCCTCCATTTTCAGTTTTGAGCCATCTCCCAAGCTCCAAGCTTGAGTGATATGGTTCCAAGCTCGCGGGTGGGTTTCCCTATCACATTCGCAAGACTCCGATGTGTGCTAGCACCTTTGATTTTGCCACAAAATCATCTCCATTCCTTCTCTATAGCTCACGATTCCAACTAGAAAAATAAAGGAAGAAAAGCCCACAATGGGCGTGAATGGAAGAGGAAAAAGAGAGAAGAGATTGGAGGAGAGAGAGAGATAAATGTGTAATGTATTTTAGTAATTGATTTCTAAAATCAAATACCAAAATTTTGGCTTTAAAAGGTCAAACAAATTAAAACTTTCAATCCCCTCCATCATCCATCACTATTCACATCCATCAAGTTGTCAAGTCATATCACTCAAAGTGACAAGTGATTTGACGCTTGAAGTGACTAGCGATTTGATGCTTGATGTGACTAATGATTTGACGCTTGATTTAACTTGCGTACCGCACTCGAATTCGAAAGAATGTTCTCGTAAATAATCTCGGGCTCGGGTTCATTAATTCCAAATTAATTATTTCTCCATTGAGTCGTAATGAAATTTAATTTAATTAAATTATCATGCCAAGCACAATTACTATTCACGTCACTAACGGATTAATTCTAAATTAATTCGTTCGCCCGAATTAAAATCTAATTTTAATTCCACGTCGAAATCTAATTTCGTTTAATATATCGAATATATATTAATTTACCGATTAATTCTAAATTAATCGTTATCTCTCTCTATATGATATTTTATCCTAGATAAAATATCTCCGTAATTAATCCCAGATTAATTTTCTCTCTCTTTTAATTAATCCTAGATTAATTAAAGTGTGAGTCACACGTCATCAGTGAATCTTTGGGAAGCGACCCATGAGATCCCCGAATATGTTGGTAGTAAATACGGTTGTCGAACTATCCGAATAGGTACGTACCAAGTACTACGTTTTACCAATTTACAAGACAAGGTTGGCTTCTAGCAAAGCGCCATGCCTACCTAATTCTCCAAAAATATCCTTACAGGAATATAAGATCTGTATCAGGCGTAGTATACACAGTATTGCGTATTTCGATCTAGTATCGGATGATCACATGCGAGGCCTGGGGCTGGCATATATCGGATGACAAGCAACTAGTCTATTTATTATCGGATATTCATGACCAAGTTATACTATCCCAACGGTTGCAACCTTTTTAGAGAACCAGTTCTGTATCCCTGCGCGATCATTATCTCCAATATGACTAGAGTGATACTTCGGTCTTGACATCACACCCAACACACTACGATTCTCGATATACCCAGAGGAGGCGTACACAGAAACCGATTAAAGCCCTGGACGACCTCAACCAACGTATATTGATTGTTGCAAGTATTAGCGGTGCAAGTCTCAGGTTAAGACCAAATACACCTACCCTGATTTCGGACTTCCATAGACACATAATCATACAACCAATGGAATTTCGAGGGAGTCTATCCAGAGCGAAGCTGGTTCCCGTCCCATCAGTGAAACACAACCTCCTATTACACTTGCATGAGTATCCTATACCCAAATATATGAGAACTATACGGTTATGCCCTCATAACGCGCACAAGTATAATACGAGTCTTTTACGTATTTATCGATGTCCAATCTCGACAATACTCTGACTATGGATATTTAATGATTTATCCTTCGTTGATTGATACTGTCTCATATCATTCTCAATCCATGAACAAATCATAAGGACTTCATATCATTTATATATCTTGGTGATCTAATCACAAATAATAAGAGAGCAATCTCTTTTGTCACATAGTTAATTTGTAAAACAACACCATGATCTGTACAAATAGTGACGCTATGGGTCATAATTGTCCAACATGGCCAACAAGCTGTATGAAACTTAACTAGGTAGATCTCTAAGATCAATTGGATCCCATCCAATTCCTAGAACTGGTAGGTGGATCTCTAAGTAAGAAACATATATCCAATATATTTCCTAATATTTTCCTCTGAATCAACTAAGCCTTAGCTTTGGCCCAACAAGCTTAATGATTCCAGTTAAGCACGACCCATTGACAGTGAGAAAGCTTCGTAATCCACGTCGATGTACATAAGTGACCTTGACTTTGGACAACAAGTCACAACTGCCCAAGACATGCAATATATAACAAAGCCTTCGTGGTTCAGACACATCCGCGATGGACATTGATCTTGAATTTAGCCAACAAACCAACGCCAATCTTGGATCTTGAGAAAGAACCACTCAATGGAAGGAAAACATTTAATATTTGAGTGAAGGTTTTTTGAGTAAATTGGCAACCAATATATTATATTTGATTAGGTCTCATCATACACCCTTAAGCATGCATTCTAAAAGCATAATAAGGCGCAAATAAATTAATACTGATATGTGGATGGATATATAACAATTTATTCCTAGAACAATTCTCTCCATTTCCTCTCTCCCGCTAGCACTATTCATACTCCTACCCAATTACATAATACATTAAAGAAACCTCATTTACATTGAGAGGAATTGATGAGAAGAGAAATACAAGGAATAAAGAGATAATAGGCTGGACACGCAAGTCCAATTTAATAAATTCTAAATTTATTACAATAATTTCCAAAATTGCCCTCACCCTTCTAATATCCATCCGATATACATTATTCATACAACACATCCAAGTATTCACGCATAACATGTTATGCAATCAATCTAATCCAATTAATTAATCTTTAAATTAATGATCATCATGTTGGACAGTTATGACCTATATCGTCATTATTTATAAAAGACATTGTGGTTTTTGTACAAATTAACTATGTAGTAATGGAAATTACCTTTTATCATTTTGTAAGTTATTACTTGGATATATAAATGGTAAAAGTCCTTATGATTAGTTCCGGATTGATAAGATATGAGACAGTATCAATCCATAATGATTTAATCATTAAAACATCCATAGTCGTAGTATTATCGAGACTGGGCATTGATAATGCGGAATAGACTAGTATTGCACTTGTGCGTGTTATGGAAGCGTAACTGGATAGTTCTCATATATTTAAGTATAGGATAATTATGCAAGTGCGGTAGGAGGTTGTGTTTACTGATGGTATGGAAATAGCTTCGCTCTGGATAGACCCCGTGGAATTCCATTGGTAGTGTGGCTATGTGTCTATGGGAATCCGCATCAGGGTAGGTGTATTTGGTCTTAACCTGAGACTTACATCGCTAGTACTTGCGACAATCAATACACTTTGGTTTTGGTCGTCTAGGACTTTAACAGGTTCTGTGTACGCCTCTTATGGGTTTATTGAGAATCGTAGTGTATTGGGTGTGATGTCAAGACGGAAGTATCACTTCAGTCATAAGGAGATGATGATCACGCGGGGATACAGAACTGGTTCTCTATTGTGTTGTAACCACCGGGATAATATGACTAAGTCATGATTATCCGATTAAAGAGACTAGTTGCTAGTTATCTGATATATGCTTCGTACGGGGCAGACACTATTCCAGCCCCAGGCTTTACATGTGACATCAGATATTGGATCACAAACGCAATACTACGTATACTACGCCTGACAAAGATCATATATTCCATTAAGAATATTTCTGGAGAATTGGGTAGGCACAATGCTTTGTTAGAAGCCAACCATGTCTCGTAAATCGGTAAAAAACATAGTACGAGGTATGTACGTGTTCGGATAGTCCGACGACCAGATATACTACCAATATATCCAGGGATCTCTTGGGTCGCTTCTCGAAGATTCACCAATGGCAAATGATTTGAACATTATTAATTTTGGATTAATAGCGGAGAGATTTTATCTGGGATAAAATTCTATTTGAAGAGAGAGAACGATTAATTCAGATTAATCGATAAAATAATATATTCGATATATTAAACAAAATTAGATTCGACGCGGAATTAAAATTGGATTTTAATTCGGGCAAATGAATTATTCGCGAGTGACATGAATAGTAAATTTGATTTAATTACGTCGTACGGGAATTTCGTTAATTTGGAATTAATGAAACCGAGTCCGGGATATGTTTGCGAGGCCACTTCGATTTTTGAATCAAGTGCGGCCACAAGTCACATCAATCAACATCCCATCCCTCGTCACATCACATGTCACTTTAGTGGTGGATGTCAATTCACCTTTTTAGTGAGTGACAACTAGTCACTATTCATGATGTTGGTTGTTGAGAGCCTTTAATGTCATTTTTGGCTCCAAAATGGTTTTGACTTTTTGAAAGCCATAAACCAAACTTTGGTAACACCTTTTTGCATTACTTGTTTTTAGAAAACAAAATCAAAATCAAAAAACTCTCTCTCTCCCAATAACTCTCAAAACCGTGAGCCATATCAAAGGAAAGAAAAATTATTTTTATTTCAATCTTGCTTGCACATTCAAGGTGATAGGGAAACTATCTCAAGAGTTTGGAATCCTCTCAAAGCTTGGAGCTTGTTCATCTTCAACCAAACTTGGAGCTTGGCCGAATACAACAAGGAATTTTTCTGTTCTTCATCTTCAAAATTCGTTCAATATTAGTGTGTTTCCGCCTCACTTCTTTGAGTATTCATTCTTTTCATTGCTTAAATATAATCTTGGGACCACATTAGAAACCAACAATGGTATCTTAGAGCCTAATTTGAGCATGAAAATGATTAGGGTTCATAACATGAAATTTGGGTAAAATTGATTTGAGCATGATTTGATGAAATTGTTTGATTGAGTATGCTTGAATGATGATAACATAGTGTTATGCAAGATCGATTTCATGAAAAATAAATTGGATTAATTTTCCCCAATTAGCTTATGTTGGCCAAATGTATATGCCATAATAAAGTCATGGTATTTTTTATTCTTTTGATCATTGGATGAGTTTAAGGACTAGGGATAATGTTGATTTATAATTCAACCGGATTGAAAACGAAATCGAAATAAAAACCCTAAAATGTCGTGAGCTTGATAGCATGAAATGAGATGATTTTTTGAATCAATTATGTTGGACATGTGTTGATGATGAAAAGCATGATTAATGGATTAGATTAGTATTTTGGAAATATTAATTTGAAAGATTAATCATGGCTAAACACTTTGATTTATTAAATTATGAATTTTGAAAATTGGAATTTAATAAATTGGGATTATAATTGTTGTATTTGGGCCTAATGGGCTCAGTTGGGCCAAGTTGGTTTAGGCCAATTGGATTGGATCCAAATTGGGCCAAAATAATTCCATTAAGTCCAAATATAACAATGGGCTTTAAAAGTTTAATTGGGCCTAATGGGCCTAAATTGTTTTCTTGGAAAATAAGGGTGATTCCTTAATTGGGCTTTTGTATTTGGGTTTGACCCATATTGACCAAAGTCCATGCCTTATGAAATCAATTGAAAGCCTATTGGACTTTAGTTAAACAACATTGGATGTTAATTGGGCTTTGAGACCTATTTAGATTAGATTTGGAATCTAAGTCGTTAAAGCGCAATAAAAAGTGTAATTATTTAATTAGGAATTAAATAAAGGATTAGTATTGAATACGAATTAAATTAGATTTAAATTGTAGTTCGATATAATTCAAGAATTCGTACTTCGAGTACTTATTCTCAAACGAGTTGGACTCACGCAATTCAAATCGTTGTTTAAACATTGGATGATCACTTAATTCAAAGATTAATTAATTGGATTAGATTGATTGAATAACATTCTATGAATGAATACATGGATGTGTTGAATGAATAATGTATATCGGATGGATATTAGAAGGGAAATGGCAATTTTGGAAATTGTTGTAAATTTAGAATTTATTAAATTGGACTTGCGTGTCTTGCCTTATCTCTATTGATTCTTTGTATTATCTTCTCACCTAATTCCCCTCAATGTTAGTGAGGTTTCTATTATTGTATTAAATAAATTGGGTAGAAGTTAGAATAGTGCTAGCCGGGGAGAGGAAATGAAGTGATTTGTTCTAGGAATAATTTATGCGATATCCATCCGCATATCATTATTATTTTATTTATGCGCCTTATTATGTTTTTAGAATGCATGATTAAGGGTGTATGATGAGACCTTAACAAAGATAATAAATTGGTTGCCAATTTACGCGAAAAACCCTTAATATTAAGCGTTTTCCTTCCATTGAATGATTCATTCTCAAGATCCAAGATTGGCATTGGTTTGTTGGCCAAAGTCAAGACCTTTGTCAATCACGGATGTGTTTGAATCATGAAGGCTTTGTTGCATATCGGTGCCTTGTCCATGTTGTGATTTATTGGCCAAAGTCAAGATCACTTCTTGTCCATCGACATCGATTACGAAGTTTTCCAAGGTCAATAGGTCCCGCTTAACTGGAATCATTAAGCTTATTGTGCCAAAGCTAAGGCTTAGTTGATTCAGAGGAAATAGGTTAGGCAAATATATTGGATATATTGGCTCATACATTATGTATATGTTTGGGACTTGGAGGTCCACCTACCTGTGGGACACAGGAACTAGGCGACGCATGCTGTCTCAGGCTCACGGCCAGGTTGGGAGTACGGAGAAGCCATGGGGGACTAAACCGGAGAATGATGGAGTCGCCACCCGGTGTGAACCGAGAAAATGAGATTTAAGGCCGCACTCACCCCTCGCAAGGGAAGACCTCAAACCGTTGGGTTCGGAATGGTCCCTTACTTATGTCACTTGTAGTGAAAGGATTTGTGTAATAATTTAATCAAGCCTAAGTAACACTTATTTCCAAGAATATCATGCTTCTAAGTTAACATGCGCAAAAAGATAAAACTTACACCTAGATTTGCATATATCCTACTTCTAAGTTTACATGCTCGAAAGTAAGTCAAAGTAGCAGCAATATACAACTTCATAGGCATATTGTATTCATGAAAACGCAAGCACGTCATAATCACATAAGCACACATAAAAGGGAATCAAATAATGATGAACATGTAATTTCATAAACATTTCATACTTATACACGCGGAAACATAAACAAATAACCATTATAGATTCATGCATAATAAAAAGAGTCAACTAAGTGCATAATGCAAAAAGACAATTAAAGATACAATTAGGCATTAAAGTAAGCATGCTATGACGTGATGCCAAAGAAGATATAATATGGACACAAACACACATGTGAGCATTTTTCCAAGTGGTACGTGGAATTGTATCCCAAGTACCGACCGCACTACCGTCCATTCGAAATCGGCTACGGAATTTACGTCTGGGTTTCTATCCAATATACCACGAGAAGCAATACTCAAATGTTATCGTAACATGGATACATGAATAATAAGATATCAAGCCAAGACAATGTATATGCAAAAAGCAAAAAACAAAAAAAAGGGCGCGGCAAATATCGTGGTAAAGGTAGCCTTTTAGGCTTTTCTTCCCCAAATGGGAAACCTTTCATCCAATACAATAAGCCCATGCACTTTTCATTATAATGCATACAAAGATAAAGATGACTATATGGAATTTCATAATGCATGCATAAATAAAGCAATGATATGCAAAAGGATAAATGACATGGTAAGAAGCGCGGCAAAACATTGTGGTAAAGGCTTTTAACCCCTCGACATAGAGGACCTTTAATCCCACTTATTAAGCCCGTGCACATATAATACAATGCATATATAAAGTAAAGAAAATGATATCGGACTTCGTGTATCCGATTGAACACATCTCACACTCAATCGAATACACCTTATTCGGCGCGGCAAAGCATCATGGCAAAGGATTTTAACCTCTTCAATTAGAGGACCTTTCATCGCACTTACTAAGCCCATGCGCAATTAACACAATGCATATATATGAAACAAAAGTAAATACAAAGATATCAGATTTCGTATACCCGATTGAACATATCTCACATCCAATCGAATATACATCGTCCGGCGCGGCGAAGCATCGTGGTAAAGGACTTTAACCTCTTCAATTAGAGGACCTTTCATCGCACTTACTAAGCCAATACATAATTAACACAATGCATATATATGAAACAAAAGTAAATATAAGATATCTGATTTCGTATACCCGATTGAACATATCCCACATCCAATCGAATATACATCGTCCGACGCGGTGAAGCATCATGGTAAAGGATTTTAACCTCTTCAATTAGAGGACCTTTCATCGCACTTACTAAGCCCATGCGCAATTAACACAATGCATATATATGAAACAAAAGTAAATACAAAGATATCGGATTTTGTATACCCGATTGAACATATCTCATATCCAATCGAATATACATCGTCCGACGCGGCAAAGCATCATGGTAAAGGATTTTAATCTCTTCAATTAGAGGACATTTCACCGCACTTACTAAGCCAATGCACTTTTCTCATCATTACATAAATAAAAAACATGCAGAAATTTAAATGACGGAATAATTAAACAACTCAAAATAACAAAATATGTGCCTTTTACTCGAGTGGTACGTAGAATTGTATCCCGAGTACAGATCATACTACCGTCCATTCGGAATCGGCTATGAAATTTACGTCTGGATTTCCATCTTATATACCACAAGAGGCGACACATTTTCCATTTTAATCAAGGGCCACAACACACATCATATTCATAATCATGCATATTTATCTACTCAAGGCCACAACATGCATTTTAACATAATAATCATGCGAACAAAACTCAATAAATAATAAAGATAAAACTGAAAATGAGTGTGAAAATTACTCTCAGGTCTAACCTTTTTTACCGACTTTCGGACTTGCGTTTCATAGAGATCGGAAGGGTTAAAGCTCCTCAACTTCTCAGGTTCACTGGTTTAGCGTCTTAGCTCATTGTTTTGCTGTTTTGCTTACTGTTTGGCCTCTGTTTTGCTGTTGTTTTCTCTGTATTTTCTGCTCACTATTCAGGTCACTATTTTGGCATTTTAATGGACTGTTTTGGGTGTTTTTAAAGGTTTTAGGTGCAGTTGTTTGTGATTATCTTAAGGATTAAAAGTGCAGTTTTTTGTTACTGGTTTAGGTGATTTAGGGGTATGTTTTAAGGTGTTTTTACTGCTGTTTGGGCATGTAAAACAGTGCAGTTTGGGCATGTGAAACATTGCAGTTTTTGGTGTAAATTTCGGTGATGTAGCTGCTATTTTTGGGGGAATTTTCGGTGATGTTTGGGGGGTGTATGGGGCTGGTTTTCAGTTGTGATTCACGGGTTTTTTAGGCCAAATGTGCTTCAAACGGGGGTCCAATAAGTGAGCTTGACGCTAAATATGTGAATAAAATCTAACGAAATACCGATTCCCTTCCGATGACCGTTTCCCGCAATATCATTAACTAAAAAAGGTAGTGCCTCCAACTGAGACTCATCATCGGGTTTCACATGCGAAAATGCAATATCTACAGTCGCCCTCACTTTGATGGGACTTGTACAGTGTGTGACTTTGAACAATCCTATCAAAGTTATGCAATACATCTTCACTAACCTGGCTCGTCTGCTGCCTCGAGCTGAGTTAGTGCTGTAGTGGACCTCGATCCTGGAATGCATCCCAATAACTGCAACTGACAACGGGGGCACCTCGACTTTGGGATGCATCCCGATATCGCTGGAAATGAGGGCCTCGCCCTCGAATAGATGATGTAGTGGGCCCTCGACCCTGGGACGCATCCCGGAACTACAACTGATGATGCAGTGGGCCCTCGACCCTAGGACGCATCCCAAAATTTCTGACGATGTGGGCCTCGCCCTCAAGCTAACATGGGCCTCGCCCCAAGCTGACATAGGCCTCGCCCTCGAACTGATATGGGCCTTGCCCCCAAGATGACATGGGCCTCGCCCTCGAACTGATATGGACCTCGCCCCCAAGCTGATATGGGCCTCGCCCCCAAGCTGACATGGGCCTCGCCCTCAAACTGATGATGATGTGGGGCCTCGCCCTCAAACTGATGATGATGTGGGGCCTCGCCCCCAAGCCGATATGGGCCTCGCCCCATGGGACTTATCCCTAAAAACTGTTGATGTGGGCCTCGCCCCCTGGGACTTATCCCCAAAACTGAAACCGTGCTAACGCTATTTGGCTCATTTCTGCTGCTTTCTCATTTCCTCGAACATGCGAACACAAAACAAAAACAAACACGAAGAGAATGCAATGTTATGTGTATGCATGAACGATTTTCTTATTCCGTTGGGTTAGGTCTTCTGCCAATTCCCTTGGTGACTGCTCGGTCCTTTCTCCCTCAGGCAAAGTACTACTTCAATCTATCTACGTTGGTCGGCTCGGTGAACTCGTTCCCTTCCAAGTCTGATAGCCTCACTGCTCCATTTCCCATTACTTTATGCACTATGTAAGGCCCTTCCCAGTTAGGTCTGAATTTTACTCTTGGATCTATCGTCGACGACTTTGATTGCTTAAGTACCAAATCACCCTTGCTGATCTTGGTGGGGTGTACTTTCTTATTGATTGCCCAGTCTAGTCTCTTCTGATACAGCTGCATGTGATGTAAAGACTTCATCCTCTTCTCATCCAACAGTGCTAACTGATCAAAACTCTGTACAGCCCATTCTGGTTCTGGTAACTCTGTTTCTACTAATACCCTCATAGACTGTATCTCAACTTCCACTGGCAGCACTGCTTCCATTCCATAGACCAAAGAATAAGGTGTGGCTCCGGTTGCTGTTCTTACTAATGTTCTGTACCCCCACAAAGCATATGGTAGTTTCTCGGCCCAATCTCTGCAGTTTTCTATCATCTTGGCTAAAATCATCTTTATAGTCTTTTTGGCTACCTCAACTGCTCCATTTGCCTGCGGCCTGTACGGTGATGAGTTGTGGTGGCCTATCTCGTATTTATGTAACATTGCCTTCGTCTCTCATTGAAACTGAACTCCTTGTCTGTCACTACATGATGCGGCATACCATACCGACAAATAAGGTTCCGAGCGATAAACTTTACCATCTGCTTTGCTGTAACATTGCGGAATGATTCGGCTTTCACCCACTTCGAGAAGTTATCTACTACCACTACTATGAAGAGATGCCCATTCGATGCATTCGGTCGAATTTCTCCAATCATATCAATTCCCAATGTTGAGAAAGGCCACGGCTCTGACAACCCGTGCAACTCTGTGTGCGGTAAGTGATTCAAATTACCGTGTGCCTGACAATCATGACAATGCTTTACCATCTTCACGCAGTCTGTTTCCATGGTTGACCAATAAAACCTCTGTCTCACTATCTTGCGGGACAGATTCAACCCGTTCATGTGCGGACCATATACCTCAGTGTGTACTTCTTCCATTACATGCTGAGCTTCTTCTTTTCTCAAACACTTCAATTGAATATCGTTTGCTTGCCTCTTGTACAGTTCCCCTTTCAAAATCACATACTGGGAAGCTAACTTCTGAATGGCTATTCTGTCTTTTTTGTCTGCTCCTTCCGGGAGCTCCCCATGTTCTAGATACCTTTGAATGTCATGATACCAAGGTTTACCGTCATCGACCTCTACTTCCGGGACTCTTTCTGTCTCATAAACGGGTCTGCTCACTGTTGTCAGTATCAACGGTCTCATCACTAACTTTTCAAGATTTTCCCAAGTTACTGCAACTGTAGCCAGTGCGTCTGCCATCTGAATCTCCTCTCTCGGTAAGTGCTGAAACTTACAATCGGGGATAACCTGTGCCAACTTTCTGAGGTGAAAAATGTAAGGTTTCACTCGTTCTTCTTTCAATTCCCATTCTCCTCACATCTGCTGGACTACCAACATAGAATCTCCGTAGACTTCCACACTCCCGGCCTTCAAGGCTATCAATGCTGTCAAACCAAAAGCGCAAGCCTCATACTCGGCCATGTCATTAGTCACTCTGAACGTCAACCTCTTGGCTAAAGGCAAAGTCTCTCCCTCGGGGGTCACTATCACGATCCCAATTCCGGCTCCCTTGTAATTTACCGTTCCGTCAAAATACATTTTCCACCTCTGAAATGTTATTGCTTGGATCTCTTCATCTGGAAATTCAAACTTATACTGATCCTCTTCAATAGGTTGCAATGCCAGAAACTCTGCCACTGCTCGTCCTTTGATTACTTTGGACGTGAGGTACTCAATGTCAAACTCTGTCAGCAATACCAACCATCTGCCCAACTTCCCCACTAGCGAAGGCACCAAATGAAGATATTTCAAAGGATTTTCCTTTGCCACCACATGGATCTTATAGGACTGGAAGTAATGCCGTAATTTTCTGGAAGCCCATACCACTGCTAGACAAATCTTCTCTACCTCTTGATACCGAGCCTCATATGGGAGCATCTTCTTACTCAGATAATAGACTGCATGTTCTACCCCTGTTTCATCTGCCTGTACCATCATTGCCTCCAGTGCTTCTGATTCTATGGCCAAATACAATATCAAAGGTCTGTCCGATCTCGGAGGTTTCAACACTGGAGGCTTCACCAAATATTCCCTGATTTTACTGAAGGCTGTCTGACACTGTTCATTCCATCTCACTGGCTGATCTTTTCTCAACAGTTTGAAGATAGGCTCACATACTGACGTCAACTTGGTAATGAACCGACTGATGTACTGAATTTTTATGAGGAATGCTCTGACTTCTTTCTCTGTCTTCGGTGCTGGCATCTCAGTAATTGCCTTGATTTTCTCAGAATCCACCTCTATTCCACCCATTCCCACTGTATGGCCAAGAAATTTCCCTGATGTCACTCCAAACACAAACTTCTTAGGATTCAGCCACAAGTTGTATTTGTCAACGCCTGAAGGAACTTTTCAAGTGCCTCTATGTGCCCGATTCTTGTCTCTGATTTCACCATCATATCATCCACATACACTTCAATCTCTTTATGCATCAAAACGTGGAATAATGTAGTGGCCATCCGCTGATAAGTAGCTCATGCATTCTTGAGCCTAAACGGCATTACTTTGTAACAATAAGTACCCCATTCTATGACAAAGGCAGTTTTGTGCTTGTCTTCTTCAACCATAAGAACCTGATTGTACCCTGAAAACCCATCTGCAAATGAGTACATGGAAGATAAAGCTGCACTATCAACCAGAACATCTATATGCGGTAGAGGACAATCATCTTTCGGGCAAGCCTTGTTGAGATCTCTGTAATCCACACACATTCTGAACTTTCTGTCTTTCTTCGGCACCGGCACAATATTAGCCAACCACTCGGGATACTTTATCACTTCTAGAAATCCCACATCTATCTGTTTCTTGACTTCTTCCCTAACTTTCTCAGCCCATTCTGGTCTCATCCGTCGAATTTTTTTTTCACTGGCCTCATATTCGGATAAGTTGGTATTGTGTGTTGGGCAATGCTTCTGTCTACCCCAGGCATGTCCTCATAGGACCAAGCAAACACTTTGGCATATCTGACTAATACTTCTTCTAATTTCCCCTTCTCCTCAGAGGTAACTTCTCTTGCAATCAGAATTTCCTTGGGGTTCTCAGATGTGCCCAAGTTAAATGCAGTAGTTTTGGCCGAACTGATATCAAATATGCTTGATTTATGCTGAGCGAATGGAAATAAATCAGGCAAGTAAGCAAAAGAAATGTCTTTATTATTGGATAATGCGGAAGTACATTCAAACAAATCAGGAAGGTAAATGTCTTCATCGCTCATAGACACTTCTTCCTCTACAACCGGGTTCTTTTCAAACTCATTATTTTCCTCAAGAGTCAGGTTTTCTAACTTCATCAGCTTCTCTTCCCACTTATCTTCTTCTTCCACTACTTCTTTGGTTAGCGGCTTTTCTCCCAACAACTCTTGGAAGATCTCAAAACCAGGTACCACAATCCCATTAACCTCTATCGGCTCAGGTTCCCCCTGATACCCCGTTGCTTTCACGAAACAATCTACCAGTTTCAACCCTTTCTTTTTAACCTTCGGCTTATCTTCACCAGACTTGTATCCCAGACCCCCTCGAGTAGTCTGTCCTCTAAAATTCGGCAGTTTTGAACCCTCACCCGGCTCATACTTCATTTTTCCCATGATTTTAGCTACCTTAGGATCCACTCATTCCTTAAAAGTTGCCGACACTTGGAACCTTATGAAAGGTTGTATTTCCAAAGCGGCCACAGCATTGTCCACCTCAGCTCAGATGGTAACAATCTCTCCCCCATACGGGAACTTAATCATCTGGTGAATAGTAGAGGGCACGCCCCCAAGCTTGTGAAACCAAGGCCTTCCCAACAACAAGGCAAAAGTGGCTGGGATATCCAGCACTGTAAACTCAACTTCATTCTCAATAGGACCAACCTTGACTATCATCATAAGCCTTGATAGTCATACTAGAGGGATCCAAATCTGTTGCCTTTATACCTAGCTTGGCCAAAATCTTCAACGGGCACACATTAATGGATGAGCTGTCATCCACCATCACACAAGAGGTCCTTTTACCCCCTTATTTCAGCTTTGATAAACAAGGGGCTATTATGATTTCTCCCTTCAGTTGGGAGTTCTTCCTCAGAAAAAGTGATTGCCTGCAAAGCCTCCTTTTGCACTGACCCAATAGACATTGCGGGGTTGGCATCTTCCATCACCACTATCTTACTTAAGGCCTCAACCATGGCCCGCTTGTGCTATTGAGATGCACACAATAAATCCCAGATACTCACTTGGGCTCTGGTCTTTTTCAACTGTCTCAACACTGTATCTCCCTCAGTACCTTCTGCATTCTCAATCACCTCTCTACCATTTATCAAGACTGCCTTACCCTTTTCTGCCAAATTATTGTAAAAACGACCGATGCGCGTCATTCCCCTCACCTCTTCCTCATCACTACTAGAGGAATCAAGCCAAAAGTTCTTCAGGCTCAGTCTCATCTTCACTATTACTATCCCAGATTCTCAGGCAAAAGGCTTGAGGGTGAAAGGATTTTAGGACAAGGTCTTCTGGGAGGCCAGAATTGATCATATAGGTTGGTGGTGGTACGACACGGTAGTTAGGTAAGGGGTTTCTGTGTGTGTCAGAATGTTCTGTTTCTGGGTCGGGTATTTTCTTGGCGTCTATCAGGTCTTGGATTTCATGGCAGAGTCAGGCGCAATTGTCGGTGTCGTGGCCATTTTGTTGGTGAAAGTAACAGTAAAGGTTTAGGTTATAATGTGATGGTGGGGGATTAGGTAATGGTTTGGCTTCCAAGGGTTTCAGAAGTGCTTGTCTTTTCAATTTCTCTAGCACCTTTGACAAGGGTCTTCCCAAGTTGGAAAATTTCCGATTCCGGATGGCAACAACTTCCGCAGAAACAGGCTTAGTACTTGATGTCCCCCCAATAGGCCTCCTACTTAAGCCATAGAACTTCATGTTTTCCGTCTCTTCCTCTTCAATGTCCATGACAGTTTCCCTCAACTGCCGAAAGTCTGTAATCATAGAGGTCATCCTCCTCAACTTGCTGTAAATGGAGGGCTTGGTGCCCTTGATAATCATTTTAATCTGGTCCTTCTCCGAGGGCCTAGTCTGCATTTTCAACAACTGACTTCTCCATCGGTCCACATACTTCTTGAAGCTTTCCTCCGGCTTCTGCTTAGTGTTCTCCAAATCACGGAGTGACAAATCAATCTCCAAGTCCGTGGCATATTGCTTCAGAAAAGCATCGGCCAACTCCCTAAAATCTTCCATAACCTTCTTCTCAAGGCTGTGATACCAAAGTACTGGCGCTTCTTCAAGTGACATTCCAAACATTTTCTACACCTGACGCTTGGATAAACCCACTAAACTCATAACTGAAACATACTGACGGAGATGGACCCTCGGATCCCCATTCCCATTGAACTTAGCCATATCCGGCATCTTGAACTGAGCTGGCAACTGTTCTTAGAATGTCATTGCCTAATAATCTAACAACTCTTCATGTTTACCCCTCATCTTGTGGGTAACTGTTTCAACCTGATCCCAAGCTTCTGAAATTCTACCGGAGACCCAATCATTCTGCCTATTGCATATTTTTCCATATCGTCGTCAAAAGTGGGGATATCATCCCCCAACCCATTCGGAGGCTCCTCACGCCTCACATTCTCAGAATTCCCCCCAGCACGGGGCACAGCAAAAACAGCCACAACAGTAGTCAGGGCTTGCAACTGTTCAGTGATCTTGGCGAGACCGTTCTCTAACTGATCCATACGAGATACCTCAATATCTGATTCACTCATGTCTGTTCTCGGTATTTTGGCGAGTCTTCCCTCTTTTCTAACCCAACATGAATCTATGATGCCTTTTTGAGACATAGAGGGTGTTAAAATGATGTATGTATGTATGAGGTGCATGAGATGCATGTAACATAACATACTAATTCAATTAAAATTTTCAAACAACTCGGCCCATTATCATTTTAGAAGCTTTTGGGCTAAATGTCATAGGAGTGAACTCATCCCAGTTTAAATGGCCCAACGAGTTCACATCTCATGGCAAGGAGTCCAACTAAATCCAAATGGTAACGTTCCGAACATAAGCACAAAATGGCCCATCAATATTTAGAAGTTTTTGGCCCAATCGTCATAAGATACGTTCTTGTCGCAGTTTAAATGGCCCAACAAGCCCACATCACATGACAAATGCTCCAAATGGATCCAAACGACGATGTTCCCAAACACAAGCATAAAAGAAAGGTAATGCAAACAAAAAATAATAATTTCTATAGAGTGGCCCACCAACATTTCAGAAGCTTTTGGGCCTAATGGTCATATGATACGAACTCGCCCCAGTTTAAATGGCCCAGCAAGTTCGCATTTCTGACAAAAATTCCAACTGCACTTACCCAAATGAGGATGGTCCACAAGCACATACTCAAGGAAATAATTGTTACTTTAGCCATACAACCCCGGTCTACGGGTGGGTTTGTGAGAGTATAGACAAAGACTCTTGCTGGGGAAGGATTGCCCATAACTAGGTCTCATCACTCAAGGGTTCGAGCAACCAAGTGAGCGTACTTTTTATACCCTAAAAGTACGTGCCACCAAGTCATAACGTGTGACTAACTGTCGAATGGATTTCCCATTGTAGATTCCCCAAAAGGAGGGTGGAGCGAGGCTCTCTTAAGTACCCAAGCCTCTTAGGCTCTTATCGCTTGGTGACAGGAATAAACAAGGAGTCCTCCAAACTAGTACGTCATAACGAGCTACGAGTAATGATTATCTAGGTGCCTTCACAGCTTTTCCTCTAAGGGTAGTGAATGAAGGAAGAGACCAAACCATTACCTAGCCTAAAAAAAATGTCTTTGATCAAACCCTCATTTTTCCCATTATAGACATGGTCAATTAAAACACAATACCAAACTTCACAAGACATAATTACGGGGCCGATTCTCTATCCCCAGTGGAGTCGCCAGACTGTGGGACACAGGAACTGGGCGACGCATGCTGTCCCAGGCTCGCGGTCGGGTTGGGAGTACGGAGTAGCCACAGGGGACTAAACCGGAGAATGATGGAGTCCCCACCCGATGTGAACAGGGAAAATGAGATTTAAGGCCGCACTCACCCTTCGCAAGGGAAGACCTCAAACCGTTGGGTTCGGAATGGTCCCTTACTTATGTCACTTGTAGTGAAAGGATTTGTGTAATAATTTAATCAAGCCTAAGTAACACTTATTTCCAAGAATATCATGCTTCTATGTTCACATGCACAAAAAGATAAACTTACACCTAGATTTGCATATATCATACTTCTAAGTTTACATGCTCGAAAGTAAGTCAAAGTAGCGGCAAATATATAACTTCATAGGCATATTGTATTCATGAAAACGCAAGCACGTCATAATCACATAAGCATACATAAAAGGGAATCAAATAATGATGAACATGTAATTTCATAAACATTTCATACTTATACATGCGGAAACATAAACAAATAACCATTACAAATTCATGCATAATAAAAAGAGTCAACTAAGTGCATAATGCAAAAAAGTCAATTAAGGATACAATTAGGCATTAAAGTAAGCATGCTATGACGTGATGCCAAAGAAGATAACTAATATGGACACAAACACACATGTGAGTATTTTTCCAATTGGTACGTGAAATTGTATCCCAAGTACAGACCGCACTACCGTCCATTCGAAATCGGCTACGAAATTTACGTCTGGGTTTCTATCCGATATACCACGAGAAGCAATACTCAAATGTTATCGTAACATGGATACATGAATAATAAGATATCAAGCCAAGAAAAATGTAAATAATGCAACCAAATGGAATAAGGGCGCGACAAATATTGTGGTAAAGGTAGCCTTTTATACTTTTCTTCCCCAAATGGGAAACCTTTCATCCAATACAATAAGCTCATGCGCTTTTCATTACAATGCATACAAAGATAAAGATGACTATATTGAATTTCATAATGCATGCATAAATAAAGCAATGATGTGCAAAAGGATAAATGACATGGCAAGAAGCGCGGAAAAACATCGTGGTAAAGGCTTTTAACCCCTAATCCCACTTATTAAGCCCATGCGCACATAATACAATGCATATATAAAGTAAAGAAAATGATATCGGACTTCGTGTATCCGATTGAACACATCTCACTCTAAATCGAATACACCTTATTTGGCGCAACAAAGCATCGTGGCAAATGATTTTAACCTCTTCAATTAGAGGACCTTTCATCGCACTTACTAAGCCCATGCGTAATTAACACAATGCATATATATGAAACAAAAGTAAATACAAAGATATCAGATTTCGTATACCCAATTGAACATATCTCACATCCAATCGAATATACATCGTCCGGCCCGGTGAAGCATCGTGGTAAAGGACTTTAACCTCTTCAATTAGATGACCTTTCATCGCACTAACTAAGCCAATGAGCAATTAACACAATACATATATATGAAACAAAAGTAAATACAAAGATATCAGATTTCGTATACCCGATTGAACATATCCCACATCCAATCGAATATACATCGTCCGGCGCGGTGAAGCATCGTGGTAAAGGATTTTAACCTATTCAATTAGAGGACCTTTCATCGCACTTATTAAACCCATACGCAATTAACACAATACATAGATGTGAAACAAAAGTAAATACAAAGATATCAGATTTTGTATACCCGATTGAACATATCTCACATCCAATCGAATATACATCGTTCGGCGCGGCGAAACATCGTGGTAAAGGATTTTAACCTCTTCAATTAGAGGACCTTTCATCGCACTTACTAAGCCCATGTGCTTTTCTCATCATTACATAAATAAATAACATGCAGAAATTTAAATGACGGAATAATTAAACAACTCAAAATAACAAGATATGTGCCGTTTACTCGAGTGGTACGTGGAATTGTATCCCGAATACAGATCATATTGCCGTCCATTCGGAATCGGCTATGAAATTTACGTCCGGGTTTCCATCCTATATACCACAAGAGGCGACATATTTTCCATTTTAATCAGGGGCCACAACACACATCATATTCATAATACATGTATATTTATCTACTCAAGGGCCACAACATGCATTTTAACATAATAATCATGCGAACAAAACTCAATAAATAATAAAGATAAAACTAAAAATGAGTATGAAAGATACCCTCAGGTCTAACCTTTTTTGCCGACTTTCGGACTTGCGTTTCATGGAGATCGGAAGGGTTAAAACTCCTTAACTTCTCCGGTTCACTAGTTTAGCATCTTAGCTCATTATTTTGCTGTTTTGCTTGCTGTTTGGCCTCTGTTTTACTGTTGTTTTCTCTATCTTTTCTGCTCACTGTTCAGGTCACTATTTTACCATTTTAATGGACTGTTTTTGGTGTTTTTTAAAGGTTTTAGGTGCAGTTGTTTGTGATTATCTTAAGGATTAAAAGTGCAGTTTTTTGTTACTGGTTTAGGTGATTTAGGGGCTGTTTTAAGGTGTTTTTACTGCTGTTTGGGTGTGTAAAATAGTGCAGTTTCTGTGTTGGTTTGGTGAGTGGGTTTGGGCCAAGATTAAAAGGTTCGCGGGTTTTTTAGGCCAAAGGTGCTGCAAACGGGGGTCCAACAAGTGAACTTGACGGTAAACAAGTGAATAAAAATCTAACAAAATACCGATTCCCTTCCGACGACCGTTTCCCGCAATATCCTTAACTAAAAAAGGTAGTGCCTCCAACTGAGACTCATCATCGGCTTTCACATGCGAAAATGCAATGTCTACACTACCGGATCTAGGAATTGGATGAGATCCAATTGATCTTAGAGATATACCTAGTTAAATATCATACAGTTTATTGGCCAAAGTCAAGGTTGTGTGTTATTTAACGGGATCCTAGCCCACATGGAAATTGGGTTTCCCGAGTACTCAACAGAGGGTTAGAGGCTCGCCGAAAAATAGTGGGAGGCTTGTATTGAATTTGTAATTTCGTTCAAATACTGAACTTTACGCGCTTTCAAATTATTTCGTCAATTATTCTTGTTAGTTGGACTAATATAATTTTATTTTTCTTGTAACAGTTAGACTGTACCCAAACAATGTTAATTGGATAATCAGATTATCGCAATTAAAATGACTAGAAAGAACAATGTCATGGACATTATCATGGGCGAAAATGTCTTCAATGGCACGAACTTTTCTGACTGGAGATGAATCTCAGAATTGTTCTAGGATCTGATAAGTTACTCTATACGATAGATAAACCTCTTGGGCCTAAGCCCGAACCTAAGGAAATAGTTGAGTGTCAGCTTTGGAAGACTTCCAGCGATGACAACTGCACCGCACAGTCCATTATGCTTGCTGCCAGGACTCAGTAATTCAGTCGACAGAATTAGGGATTGGATCCCTATAACATGTTGGCAAAGTTGCACGATCTTCATCGATCTAATCTTATATCGCAAAGATATGAGTTGTAGAAGAAGCTCTTCCGTGCACGTATGTCATAGGGTACATTTGTTGAGCACCACGTGTCATATATGATTGCTGACATTGAGCAACTATCTCAGATGGGCCTTGTCTTCGAGGCTAAGACCTCCATAGATGTGATCTTATAGTCTCTCCCTGACACTTGGAGTGGGTTCATCATGAACTATAATATGCTGAACCAAGATGATACTCTTGGAGAGTTAATGTCTATTCTGAAAGAGGTTGAAAATGAGCTTCTAAATGGCAAGAAGTGTGAGGTGCACTTCACTTCGACATCTCAGATTCCAAGGGCTTTGCCCAAGGTGACTGGAGGTGTGAAGAAGAAGAACCATAAGAATAAAGGCAATGCCAAATCACCAAAGGGTTTTGGGAAACCCAAGTACAAATCCCAAGACGTGTGTCTGCAATGCTGGAAGCGGGGTCACAGGAAGCGTGACTACCGCGAGTACAAGGCACATATGAAGGAGATTAAAGCGGGCAAGGCACCGGCTTCAAGTATGTTTGTTATAGATATAAACATGTCTACTTATAGTTATAAAAATTGGATTTTTGATTCTGGTTGTGGTACTTACATATGTATTGATGTGTAGGATCTACGGATTAGCAGGAGACTAGCCTTAGAAGAGATTGACCTCCTCGTTGGAAATGGAACTCGAGTTGCCATTTTGGCCGTGGGCACTTATGTTTTGGAAATGCCCTCGGGCCATGTACTTGAACTTATAAACTGTTATTTTGTACCTAGTTTGACTATGAATATAATTTCTGTATCTATGATAACCCAATGCGGGTATACTTTTGTATTTAGAAACACCGAGTGTTTTATGTATAAAAATGATATAGAAATTTGCACAGCTGATGTAAATAATGGTCGTTATATTTTGAATATAAATCAATCTCAAACATATAATGTAACAAACAAAAGGCTTAAAGTAAGTAACAAAGATGAAACTTATATGTGGCATTGTCGTATGGGACATATAAACAAGACACGTATATCCACACTTTCGAAGAGTTGGTACTTGGACGGATTTGATCCAAATTCATATGACGTGTGCGAATCTTGTTTATTAGCCAAAATGCCTAAATCACCTTTTAGCGGTAAATGTGTACGTGCCACCGAACTGTTAGCCCTCGTTCATAGTGACTTATGTGGTTCCATGTCTAGCCAGGCTAGAGGTGGATATAAATACTTCGTAACCTTTACATATGATGCATCGTGTTATGGTTATGTGTATCTTATGAGACACAAGTTGGAAACCTTTGAGAAATTCAAAGAGTTTCGACACGAAGTAGAAAAACAGAATGGCAAGAGTATTAAGACATTACGGTCGGACCGTGGTGGCAAATCTTAAGCAATGAGTTTCTTGATTACTTGAAAGAATATGGTATTCTTTCACAGTGGACTCCTCCTGGAACACCGCAATTAAACGGTGTGTCCGAACGAAGAAACCGAACTTTATTGGATATGGTAAGGTCTATGATGAGTCACACGAAGCTACCTATTTCCTTCTGGGGATATGCATTGAACAATGCAATACTTATTTTGAATAAGGTTCCGTCAAATTCTGTTCAACAGACACCGTATGAGATATGGATAGGAAAGAAACTGGGTTTCTCATTCCTGAAGATTTGGGGTTGCTGGGCATACGTCAAACGTTTGGAAGGTACCAAACTTGAACCCAAATTAGATAAATGCCTATTCGTAGGATTTCCTTGGGGAACCAAAGGATATTACTTCTATCACCCATAAGAGAACAAAGTATTTGTTGCTCTACATGTGGTTTTCCTTAAGAATGAATTCCTAAATGCAGTGATAAGTGGGAGGAAAGTAGAACTCGATGAAAATCGGAGTGATACTGTTCCTGGAATAGAATCCTTATTGGAACATGAGCAGTCCATCAGGGATGAGACTGTACCATAATCTTCGATTACACAAGGACCGCGTAGGTCGGATAGAGTCAGGAAACAACCTGAGAGGTATGAGTTTCTGATCTCACCTCATGTAGATATTAATCTCATAGAGGATAACAAACCGGCTACATATGAGGAAGCGATACAAGATATCAATTCCGCTTTATGGCAAGAGGCCATGAAATCCGAAATAGATTCCATGTACACCAACCAAGTTTAGACACTGGTTGATACACCAGAAGGCATAAAGCCTATTGGTTGTAAATGGGTCTTCAAGAAGAAGACTGACATGGATGGAAACGTACAAACGTACAAAGCTAGGCTTGTAGTGAAGGGGTATCGTCAACGATATGGTTTCGATTATGACGAAACTTTCTCACCGTTGACATGATTAAATCCATTTGGATAATGCTTGCTATTGCTACATATTTCAATTATGAGATATGGTAGATGGACGTCAAAACCGCTTTCCGTAACGTAAACCTTTTGGAGGATGTTTACATGTAACAGCCTGATGGTTTTGTCATACCAAGACTTTCAAACAAGGTTTGTAAGTTAAATCGATCCATTTATGGATTGAAGCAAAGATCGCGGTTTTGGAACCAATGTTTTGATGAGATCATAAAAGAATATGATTTCATTCAAAACGAAGAAGATCCTTGTGTATATAAGAAGGTTAATGGGAGCGCACTGACATTCATTGTCCTTTACGTTGATGATGTATTGCTTATTGGAAATGACATTCCCATGTTAACGTCGGTGAAAGCTTAGCTTTCATTAAAATTCTCCATGAAAGATCAAGGAGAAGCAGCCTTTATTCTAGGAATAAAGATCTACCGGGATAGAATTAGAAAGCAACTTGGACTCTCCCAGAGTACGTACATTGAGAAAGTGTTGAAGAGATTCAACATGAATTAGTCCAAGAGAGGACTGTTGCCAGTGTCACATGGTGTCTCTCTCATCTTTGGACATGTAATTAGTCGGATCGATCATGTATGACATGATATGTACGCGACCTGATGTCTCCTATGCTTTGAGCATGTGTAGTCGCTATCAGGCCGATCCAGATGATGGTCACTGGATGGCGGTTAAGAATTTCTTAAAGTATCTTAGATGAACTAAGGATGCTTTCTTAATCTATGGAGATGGAGAACTTGAGGTAATTGGGTATACCGATATAAGTTTCCAAACTGACAAAGATGATTGTAAGTCGCAATCCAAGTACATATTTTGTTTGAATAACGGAGCAGTAAGTTGGAAATCTTCCAAGCAAGAGACTGTTGTCGATTCAACAACAGAAGCGGAGTATATTGCCGCAGCTGAAGCAGCAAAAGAGGTGGATCTGAAAATTCCTAATTGGATTAGAAGTAGTTTCGTTAGCAGCTGAGCCCGTTCTATTGTATGTGATAATAACGGGGCTAGAGCGCAGGCTAAGGAACAGCGGTCTCATTAAAGATCCAAGCATGTTCTTCGATGTTTCTATCTGATTCATGAGATCATACATCGTGGCGATGTGAAGATCGAGAATGTCACATCAGATGACAACCTTGTAGATCCGCTGACAAAAGTTATTCCTCAGCAAAAGTTTGAGTGACATGTACATAGTTCAGGTGTTAGATGCTTGAGTGACTGGCTATAAGCCAAATGGGAGATTGTTGGACAGTTATGACCCATAACATCAAAATTTGTAAAAGACATTGTGGTTTTTGTACAAATTAACTATGTAGCAATAGAAATTGCCTTTTATCATTTTGTAATTTATTTACTTGGATATATAAATGGTAAAAGTCCTTATAATTAGTTATGGAATGATAAGATATGAGACAGTATCAATCCATAACGGTTTAATCATTAAAACATCCATAGTCGTAGTATTATCGAGACTGGATATCGATAATGCGGAATAGACTAGTATTGCACTTGTGTGTGTTATGGAAGCGTAACAGCATAGTTCTCATATATTTAAGTATATGATACTTATGCAAGTGCGGTAGGAGGTTGTATTTACGGATGGTACCGAAACAGCTTCGCTCTGGATAGACCCCGCGGAATTCCATTGGTAGTGTGACTATGTGTCTATGGGAATCCGCATCAGGGTAGATGTATTTGGTCTTAACTTGAGACTTGCATCGCTAGTACTTGTGATAATCAATACACCTTGGTTTTGGTCGTCCAAGACTTTAACAGGTTCTGTGTACGCCTCTTCTGAGTTTATTGAGAATCGTAGTGTATTTGGTGTGATGCCAAGACGGAAGTTTCACTTCAGTCATTTGGAGATTATGATCACTCAGGGATACAGAACTGGTTCTCTATTATGTTGCAACCATCGGGATAATATGACTAAGTCATGATTATCCGATAAAAGAGACTAGTTGCTAGTTATCCGATATATGCTTCGTACGGGGCAAACACTATTCCAGCCCCAGGCCTTGCATGTGACATCAGATACTAGATCGCAATACACAATACTACGTATACTACGTCTGACAAAGATCGTATATTCCATTAAGAATATTTCTGGAGAATTGGGTAGGCACGGTGTTTTGCTAGAAGCCAACCATGTCTCGTAAATCGGTAAAAATATAGTACGAGGTACGTACGTGTTCGGATAGTCCGACGATCGGATTTACTACCAACATATCCAGGGATTTCTTGGGTCGCTTCCCGAAGATTCACCGATGACAAATGATTCGAACATTATTATCTGGGATTAATAGTAGAGAGATTTTATCTGAGATAAAAGACTATTTGAAGAGAGAGAACAATTAATTCGGAATTAATCGATAATATAATATATTCGATATATTAAACGAAATTAGATTTCGACGCGTAATTAAAATTGGATTTTAATTCGGGCAAACGAATTAATTCTAAATTAATTTACGAGCGATGTGAATCGTAAATTTGATTTAATTACGTCGCAATAGAAAATTCGTTAATTTGGAATTAACAAAATCGAGCCCGGGATGTGTTTGCGAGGCCACTCCAATTTTGAATCAAGTACGGCCACAAGTCACATCACTCGTCATATCGCTCATCATATCACATGTCATTTTAGTGATGGATGTCAATTCACCTTTTTGGTGAGTGACAACTAGTCACTATTCATGATATTGGTTGTTGGGAACCTTTAATGCCATTTTTGGCTCCAAAATGGTTTTGACTTTTTGAAAGCCATAAACCAAACTTTGGTAACACCTTTTTGCATTACTTGTTTTTAGAAAACAAAATCAAAAACAAAAAACTATCTCTCTCCCAATAACTCTCAAAACCATGAGCAATATCAAAAGAAAGAAAAGTTATTTTTTCTTTTAATCTTGCTAGCACATTCAAGGAATCATTCAAGGTGATAGGGAAACCATCTCAAGAGCTTGGAATCCTATAAAAGCTTGGAGCTTGTTCATCTTCAACCAAACTTGGAGCTTGGCCGAATACAACAAGGAATTTTTGTGTTCTTCATCTTCAAAATCCGTTCAATGTAAGTGTGTTTCCGCCTCACTTCTTTGAGTATTCATTCTTTTCATTGCTTAAATTTGATCTTGGGACCACATTATAAACCTACACATCTAATGTTTAAACAACGATTTGATTTGCGTGAGTCCAACTCGTTTAAGAATAAGTATTCAAAGTACATATTCTTGAATTATATCGAACTATAATTTTAAATCCAATTTAATATATATCCAATACCGATTCTTAAACTTATTTTAGTGCCTTTTAGACTTAGATTCTCAATATAATCTAAATGGGTCTCAAAGGCCCAATTAATATCCAATACTATTTTAATTAACGTCCAATGGGCTTTTAATTAATTCATAAGGTATGGGCTTTGGCCCATATGGATCCAATTCAATTCCAATGCCTAATTAGGAATCATCATTTGCCATAAAATCAGTTTTGGTCCATTAGGCCCAGTTAAATATTAAAAGGCCAAAAAATTATATTTGGACTTTATGGAATGGTTTTAGGCCTAATATGGATCCAATCCAATTGTCCTAAACCAAGCTTGGCCAACCAAGCCCATTAAGCCCAAATAAAACAAAATTAGCCCAATCCAATTTTAAAGACTAATTTTAATTAATATAACATTCCAAATATCATATTAATTTTAATTAAAGTGTAATAGCCATAATTAATTAGTTAAACTAATATTTACAAAACATCAATTAAATTAATTAATCATGCTTTAATTAACCACCCATTTCCAACACAAATTGAAGCAAAATCAATCTTACATGTTTCTAATATTCTCGGCAATATGGCATAAAATATTAATCAATTTGATTTCAATCCAATTAAATCAACAATCAATTTATCTCATGTTTTAAACACATCCAATGGTCTAATTAACAAAGAATCAACATGAACTCTCTAAAGGTAGATTCGGCCATGGCAAGGAAATTAAGGAAAATTTTTATCCAATTCATTTTCTCAATTCCTAAGATGCATAAATTCAATTCATCATCATCCAACCACATCCAAACAAACAATTTTGAAAAAATCATACTCGAAGCATAAAATCCCCAAATAAAGTTTATAAATCCTAAACTCAAATCATGCTTAGCAAAGGCTCTGATACCATTGTTAGTGTTCCTAGAACATGCCCAAGGTCTCTAATACATGATTTAGTGTGTGAATAATCAAGAGAGTTGAGGAAAAAATTACTTTGATCGGATGAGGATATCAAAAATTTGTATGTTTGTTGGAAGCTCCAAGCCTTCTACATTGCTTCCAACTCAAGAGTGAGTTTCCCTATCACCTTAGTTGACTCCTTTAAGTGCTAGCTCAAGTTGATTTTGAAGTAAAATTAATGGAGGAAGAGGTATGATGTTCATAGCAATAAAGAGGGAGAAATGAGAGCTTTTGTGTTTTTGATATTTTGATTTCTAAAATCAATTACCAAAGTCAACAAAAAAATTTGTGTATATGCTTTACAAAAAGCAAAGTGTGTTATACAAGTTTCCACCAAAAGCCACCATTCACTTCCATCACCAAAAGTTGATTTAACTTCTATCATAAAAATGTGACCAATGATGTAAGTGAAGTGGGCCCCCATTTTAAATTCAAAATTCTAGTTGTCTTGCTATACACACTTTGGGCTCAAATTCGTTTAATCCGATTAAACGAATTTTCTGTTGCGAATTAATTAAATCTAATTTAATTAAATAATAATGCCTAGCAAAATTATTACGAAAGTCGCTCGCTAATTTATTCTAAATTAATTTGTTCGCCTTAATTAAAATCCAATTTTAATTCTGGTTTAAAATCTAATTTTATATAATCTATCCAATATATTATTTAATCGATTAATTCCAAATTAATCGCGTTCTCTCTTCTAATCTAATTTTATCTCAGATAAATTCTTGCTGTAATTAATCCCAGATTAATTTTCTCTCCCTTATAATTAATCATAGATTAATTTTGTTCAAGTCAAATGTCATATGTGAATCTTTGGGAAGCGACCCAAGAGATCCCTAGATATGTTGGCAGTAAATCCGGTCATTGGACTATCCGAATACGTGCGTACCTAGTACCACATTCTTACCGATTTATAATACATGGTTGGCTTCTAGCAAAGCACCGTACCTACCCAATTCTCCATAAATATTCTTTTAAGGAATAAATAATCTATATCAGGCATAATATACAATGTATTACGTACTACGATCCAGTATCGGATGTCACATGCTAGGCCTGGGGCTGGAATTATGTTTGTCTCCTACGAAGCATATATCGGATCACTAGCAACTAGTCTCTTTAATCAGATAATCATGACCTTGTCATATTATCCCCGATAGCTACATCATATAAGAGTACCAGTTCTGTATCCTACGTGATCATCATCTTCATATGACTGAAGTGACACTTCCATCTTGACATCACACCCAATACACTACAATTCTCAGTAGACCCAAAAGAGGCATATACAGAACCTGTTAAAGCCCCTGACGACCAAAACCAAAGCGTACTGATTGTCATAAGTATTAGCGTTGCAAGTCTCAGGTTAAGACCAAATACACCTACCCTGATCCGGATTCTCATAGACACATAGTCATACTACGAATGAGATTCCGATGGGTCTAACCAGAGCGAAGCTGTTCCCGATCTAACGACTAATAGAACCTCCTATCACACTTGAATAAGTATCTTATAGTTAAATATATGAGAACTATGTCGTTAAGCTTACATAATATGCATAAGTGCAATACTAGTCTATTCTGCATTATCGATGTTCAGTCTCGATAATACTACGACTAGGGATATTTAATGATTAATCATTTGTGGATTAATGTTGTCTCTATCTAATTAATCCGGAACTAATCATAAGGACTTTTATCATTTATATATCAAAGTAATCTAATTACAAAATGATAAAATAGCAATTTCATTTGTCACATAGTTAATTTTTACAAAAACCACAATGTCTTTTACAAATAGTGATGTTATGAGTCATAATTGTCCAACACTCCAAACTCTGATGGCAGTCACGTCACCAACCTATTTAGGTCTGACCTCCGCCTGTCCATTGTGTGTGGACTGATCCTCAAGATATCATGTATGTGTCAAGATTGAATCTGTTAGCTCTGTTTACAAAACATAAGTATTTATTATGGAATTAGCAATCTGCTAAATTCGTGGGCCTTTGGTACACTGTAGAAGTAAGTACTAAGTGTTATTAAGTGATTGCTAATAGAAACGTCAACGTGATTATATCTATAGAGATTTGACATTTATATCTATATCTATAGAATAATTTGGATATCTGTGACAGAGGGATTATGCTTATGCAATGACCTTGACCTGTATGGTTCATTGAGTTTATCCGTGTTCGTCATAATTTACGGGTGGGTAGATTATGGACACGAAATTAGATTTCGTTACGGATATACATGAACCTAGAGAGTCTCACTAATGAAATATACTCGTAGAGCACTAGGGAAACTTTTATGAATAATATTAATTATTTATAAATTATTTAACGGTTAAACGAAATATATATGCATATGGACCTAATGGTCATTTCTTAATTATGTGTATTTGTATTTAATGTATGATTTTATTAAATACACATTAATTATTTGTCAAATTATGATATTTGACATATATCATTAATATATGTGTTTGAATTATTTATATCAAAAATAATACTTATATTTGATATATTTGTATTTAATTATTTAATTTTTAAATTATTAAAATATAATATCTATCATTATGATAAAGTTAGGAAATGATTAGTTAGTATATAAGTTGACTTTACAATTAAATTAAATGTGTTAAAAATGAATTTGACTTCTTCGATATTTGTTTGAAAATTGAAAAATATCTTGTTTATTTTTTTTACAAAATTCGACCAACTGTAAGTATTTAAGGGTTTCATTTTTCATTTGCTTAATTTTTTACTAAGCCTCCAAATAGTAGAAAAAGAAAAGTTGAGAGAAAAATGTAAAGAACAAAAGAGAAAATTGAAGAAAACTTAAAGCTTGGTAAGTTTTTTCTAACTTTCTCCAACTATAAAAATATTTCTAAGGTTCTTAGCTACAACATATGATGTTTGGTTGCTTTTCAACTCATTTAGTTTTGTGATAAATTGGTTGGAAGTATGAATGAAAGATGTATGCATGTGTGTGTAACAAAGTAAACTTATTAATGGTTAATAAGAACACTTTTGATCATTTGATGATCTTGTTGTTATTCTAGAGTTGTTAGGTCACTCATTGATTACCTAGAATTGTTCTTGAGTTATTTGAAAGTGGTGAGACTTGTTTGGTGGTGTAGATATTAGATTAAAGTATTGTATTTGGTTGATTTTGGTTAATTTTATTAATTTGAGAAATTCGGGTTCTTAACCTAAACCAAAATTGGGATTTTTCATATATGTGTTGTATAATGATGTATGTAAGATGTACAAATAATTTGGTGTTGTTTGGAATTCACCCAAACTTGTTTTTAATAAATTTAGACCAAAATGCACAAAGTTGGAACTTAGAGACCCTCTCAGCAATTTGGAGAATTTTTAGGTTTTTATTGTAAGTTGTATTTTGATGTATATGAGATGTATAAATCATTTTGGTAGTGATTTAAAATCATTTATATTTGTATTTGATAAATTAGGACTAAAATCCTCATGATAGACCCCATCATTTTTATGTTAATTAGTTGATAGTTTCGTGGTATAGTAGTCAAGCTGGTTAGGAATCCGTTCGAACGACATTCATCTCATATCTATTTAAAAATAAGTAATGAGTCTCGTATGAGCATTGTGTGAGTAAACCAACCATATGAATGTATAGTTGAATGATGTGATATTTGATGTATTGATTGTTATGTGTGCTTCATGGTTGGTTGTGTGATGTTTGTAAATATGTCTGAGTGTATGTATGTTTATGATATAACTCGTGATATGTATGGATCGTGTATGCTTATGTGAAATGAATGAATGATTTCAAATTGATGTGAATATAAGAGGTTTTAAAGTGTGTTTGCTAAGTTGTATTGATATGTATGTATATGTGTAAGAATTATGAAATTATTTTTGCATATATAGAAGAAAAGTGTGCTACGATAAGTGTGAATGCAAATAAACCCAAAGTGTTAAGCAATTGTAAGGCTATTGTAGGCATTGCATTTTTGCATGTGAGTCCCTATGATGAGTCTCATTTGGAGGCACTACCTTTTTTTAGTCGAGGAAGTTGCGGGAAACGGTCGTCGGAAGGGAATCGGTATTTCGTTAAATTTTATCCGCTTGTTTAGCTCCAAGCTCACTCGTTGGACCTCCGTTTAAAGCACCTTTGGCCTAAAAACCCAGAACCATTTAACCTTGGCCCAAACCCACTCACCAAACCAACACAACCCTACCCATAGCCCACCACACTTGGCCCACACGCCCAAGGCCCTCAAAATACAACCCAATTAAATAAAATATTAATTAAATAATATACCAAATTAAATAAAACATTAAATAAATCATGCCTAATTAAAATCAATCAATAAAATATTATTCCTAATTAAAAATATTGTATTCCTAACTTAACAAATATTATGCCTCAATAACACAAATCAAATATACTAACTTCCTAAATTAACAAAATTTTGTCCCCCATCAATCTTATGATTTCCTTGTTTAGACACCAAATCATATCTTAATTAAATGCACAAATCCCTTCCTTGTCAAGCAAGGATTAGCCCTTCCCCCTTTGTCTATATAAAAAACCCAAAACCAAGACACACCCTTTCTTCTAGCTCTCCAATTCACGCCTATACACAAGAAAGAAAGCCTAGCTCATTCACATAATATTCACATAAGAGATACAAGACATCAAAACCCTAAGACCTTGTATTGTCGTGAACACCACCTTCAATCTACCTCATTCACGCACATCACTCCTACACACAACCCCATTGCCACATCTAGCCTCACTCAAAGCCCTAAATAGACCTTGAAATATCCCCAATAACCCTTCAAACTCACGCCAAACAACCCTCTCTGCATCACCTTCACGACATGCCTAAATACCGCACTGCACTGTTTCCTTCACTGCCGTAAATCAGCCCACTGTTCTGCCCAGTTTCCATGCCCAATCTATCCATTAAAACAGTCCAGAAAACACCCTAAAATTGCCCTAAAAAACAGTGCTTTTAATCCTTAAAACAGTAACTAAAAAAACTGCACTTAAAGCCTTTAAAATCACCCAGACAGTAGCCTAAAACACCAAAAATAGTGACCAAAATACAGCAGCAAAACAGCAGCAAAATGGAGTAAAAATAGTAGCTTGAGCATCGAAAAAGTGAGAAAAATCGAAAATCGGTAACCCGGAAGAGTTACGAAGCTTTAGCCCTTCCGATCATTGTGTAACACGCTTCCAAAAGTCGACAAAAAAAGTTAGACCTGATGGTACTTTTCCAATTTCTTTTCATATATCTTTTAATTATTTTATTTATTTTTATCGCATGAAAGTCGTCTATTGATGCATGATTGTGGCCCTTGAATAAATGAAAATGTATGTATTGTGGAATAATGCATGATTGTGGCCCTTGGATGAATGAGAAGTATGTCATCTCTTGTGGTATATAGGATGGAAACCCAGACGTAAATTTCATAGCCGAATCCGAATGGACGGTAGTGTGGTCTGTACTTGGGAGACAACTCCACGTACCACTTGAGCAAACGGCACACGTTTCATTTCATTGTGTTTGTTTATTGTTCATTGTTTGTTTTACATTTTGCTATTTAATTTCTGCATGTTACTTGTTCATATGATAGTGTGATGCGCATGGGCTAAGTAAGTGGGATTGAAGGTCCTCTAAGTGAAGGGTTAAAATCCTTTACCAATATACTTTGCAGCGCCGGAAGAGGTATATTCGATTTGATGTGAGATATGTTCAATCGGATACATGAAGTCCGATATCATATCTTTCCTTCCTATATATGTATTGTGTTGTTTGCGCATGGGCTTAGTAAGTGGGACTGAAGGTCCTCTATTTTGAGGGGTTAAAATCCTTTACCATGATGTTTTGCCGCGCCGGATGATGTATATTCGGTTGAATGTAAGATGTGTTCAATCGGGTATGTGAAGTCTGATATTGTTGTCCTTGTTTCATTATATGCATTATGTTATTAGCGCATGGGCTTAGTATGTGGGACTGAAGGTCCTCTATTTTAAAAAGTTAAAATCCTTTACCACGATGCTTTGCCTCACCTCTTATTATGTCATTTATCCTTTTGTACATCATCACTTTATTTAAGCATGCATCAGACTACATCGCGCATGGGCTTAACAAGTTGGATTAAAGGTCCTCCATTTTGAGGGATTAAAAGCCTAAGGGCTACCTTTGCAACGACGTTTTACCGCGCCCTGTTATTTCATTATTTACTTTTTGGTATTGTCTATCTTCTTTTGCATCGCACCATGGCATGTTTATTTTAACGTATGATTGCCTCTCTAGTTATCTTTTTACATTATGCACTTAATTGCCTCTTTAGCTATCTCTTTTCATCATGTGCTTGATTGCCTCTATTTAATATGCATGCTCGTAAAATTCTTGCTTGTTTGTGCTTTCATGATTATCAATGCAATGTGTTTGTGAAATTTTATGCTTGTCATTATTCTGATTCAATTTTATGTATGCTTGTATGATTATTGTTTTCTTTTGTTTCCGTACCCATGAATGTAATGTGCTTATGATGTAGTATGCTTAACGTATTTCAATTTACCTTTATGCATGCAAATTTGGACATAGGTTATATGTAAAATAGGTTGCATGCAAATTCAGACATAGATCATATGCAAATAGGTTATATGCAAATATGAAAATGTGTTACATATGGACTTAGATGAACTTTTGATTTATGCATGTGAAATAGAATACCTTTGGGAATGTATTCTTCTAGACTCGATTAAACTATTGCACAAATCATTTTATGAAAAGTGGCATAAGTAAGGGACCATTCCGAACCCAATGGTTTGAGGTCTTCCCTTGCGAGGGGTGAGTACGGCCTTAAATCATTTTCCCGGTTCACACCGGGTGGCGACTCCATTATTCTCTGGTTTAGTCCCCAGCGGGCTACTCCGTACTCCCAACTAGGCCGCGAGCCTAGAAAAGTATGCGTCGCCCAGCTTCTGTGTCACCATAGTCTGGCGACTCCACCGGGGATAGAGAATCGGCCCCGAAATAATGTCTTGTAATATTATGATTTGCGTTTTTAGTTAACCGTTCCTATAGTGGGTTGAAAAGGGTGTAATCAAAGGAATTGTTAAGGCTAGGTGATGGCTCGGTGTCTTCCTTCACTCACTACCTTTTCATAAGGAAAAGCTGTGAAGGCACCGAGATAATCATGACTTGTAGCTTGTTGTGACAGACTAGTTTGGAGGACTCGTTGTTTATTGCTGACACCAAGCGATAAGAGCCTAAGAGGTTTGGGTACTTAAGAGAGCCTCGCTCCACCCTCCCTCTGGGGAATCTACAACGGAAAATCCATTTGACAGTTAGTCACACACCATAACTCGTTGACACGTACAGTAAGGTATAAAACAAATGCGCTCATTTGGTCGCTCGAACCCTTGAGTGGGGAGTCCTAGTTGTGGGCAATCCTTCATCAGCGAGAGTCTTTGTCTACACTCCTGTAAATCCACACATGAACCATAGTTATGTGACCATAGTAATTGTCTCTTTATGCTTGTGTTTGGGAACATTATCGTTTGGATCCATTTGGACCTTTTCTCATGAGATATGGGCTTGTTGGGCCATTTAAACAGGGACAAGAAAGTATCTTATGATGATTGGGCCAAAAGCTTCAAAAACGCCAATGGGCCACTATATGTTTGTGTTTGGGAACATTGTCGTTTGGATCCATTTGGACCTTCTGTCATGAGATATGGGTTTGTTGGTCCATTTAAACTGGGACAAGAACGTATCTTATGATGATTGGGCCAAAAACTTCTGAAACGCCAATGGGCCATTATATGTTCGTGTTTAGGAACATTATCATTTAGATACGGTTGGACTTCTTGCCATGAGATGTGAACTTGTTGGGCCATTTAAACTGAGACGAGTTCACTCCTATGACAGTTAGCCCAAAAGCTTCTAAAATGATGATGGGCCGATTTGTGTGAAAATTTTAATGAGTTGATATATTCCTTGTATCGCATGCATCTCATTCATCTCATGCATACATATATCCTGTTAACACCCTCTATGACTGTAAAAAGACATCATAGATTCTCGTTGGGTTAGGGAAGAGGGAAGACTCACTAAAAGACTGGTAATAAGTATGAGTACATCCGATAACGAGGTATCCCGGATAGATCAGTTGGAAAACAGTCTCGCCAAAATTACTGAACAGTTGCAAGCCTTTACTACTGCTGTGGCTGGTATAGCTGTGCCCCGTATTGGGGGAAATTATGAGAATGTGAGGTGCGAGGAGCCTCCGAATGGGTTGGGAGATGATATTCCTACTTTTGATGACGACATGGCACAGTATGCAACAGGCAGAATGATTGGGTCTCCGGTAGAATTTCAGAAGCTTCGGGATCAGGTTGAAACAGTTACACGCAAGATGAGGGGTAAACAAGAAGAGTTGTTAGATTATGAGGCAATGACATTCGAAGAACAGTTTCCAGCTCAGTTCAAGATGCCGAATATGGCTAAGTTCAACGAGAATAGGGATCCGAAGATCCATCTCCTTCAGTATATTTCAGTTATGAGTTCAGTGGGTTTGTCCAAGCGTCAAGTGCAGAAAATGTTTGGGATGTCACTTGAGGGCGCACCGGTAGTTTGGTATCACAGCCTTGAGAAGAAAGTTAGAGAAGAAAGTGTTGAAACTGGCAGATTATTTTGTGAAGGCTTCAGGGTATCAAGGTGAGCCTGAACCGGTAGAAGTCAATGGGATTGTGGTGCCTGGTTTTGAGATCTTCCAAGAGATGCTGGGTATGAAGCCGCTGACCGAAGAAGTTGTGGAGGAAAAGGATAAGTGGGAAGAAGAGTTGATAAAGTTGGAAAGTCTGACTCTCGAGGAGAATAATGAGGTTGAGAAAAACTCGGTTATAGAGGAGGAAGTGTTTATAGATGATGAAGACATTTACCTTCCTGATTTGTTTGAATGTACTTCTGCATTATCCAATAATAAAGACATTTCTTTTGCTTATTTGCCAAAGTCATTTCCATTTGCTCTGCATAAATCAAGTATATTTGATATCAGTTCGGGCAGAGCTACTGCATTTAACTTGGGTACACCTGACAACCCCAAAGAAATTCTGATTGCAAGTGAAGTTACCTCCGAGGAGAGGGAGAAACTAGAAGAAGTGTTGGTCAAGTATGCCAAGGTATTTGCTTGGTCCTATGAGGACATGGCTGGGGTAGATAAAAGTATTGCCCAGCATACAATACCAACTTATCCGAAACATAAGGCCAGTGAAACAGAAACTCCGACGGATGAGACCAAAATGGGCTGAGAAAGTTAGAGAAGAAGTCAAGAAAAGATATATGTAGGATTCCTAGAAGTGGTGGAGTATCCTGAATGGTTAGCAAATATTGTGTCAGTGCCAAAGAAAGACGGGAAAGTCAGAATGTGTGTGGATTACAGGGATCTCAATAAGGTCTGCCCAAATAATGATTTTCCAATACCTCACATTGATGTACTAGTTGATAGTGCAACTTTATCCGCTTTGTATTCATTTTCGGATGGATTCTCAAGGTACAATCATGTTTTTATGGCTGAGGAAGATAAACACAAGAATGTCTTTGTTACCGAATGAGGTACTAATTGTTACAAGGTAATGCCGTTTGGGCTCAAGAATGTGGGAGCTACTTATCAGCGGATGGCCACTACATTATTCCACGATTTGATGCACAAAGAGATTGAAGTGTATGTGGATGACATGATTGTGAAATCAGAGATGAGAATCGAGCATATAGAAGCACTGGAGAAGTTCCTTCAGAGGGCAATAAGTACAACATGCGGTTAAATCCTAAGAAGTTTGTGTTTGGAGTGACATCTGAAAAGTTGCTCGGACATACAGTGGGGATGGGTGGAATAGAGGTAGACATTGAGAAAATTAAAGCAATCACAGAAATGGCAGCATTGAAGACTGAGAAGGAGGTCAGAGCATTCATGGGGAAGATTCAGTACATCAGTCGGTTCATCGCCAAGTTGACGTCAGTATGTGAGCCTATCTTCAAACTGTTGAGAAAAGATCAGCCAGTGAAATGGAATGATCAGTGTCAAGCAGCATTTGACAAGATCAGAGAGTACTTGGTAAAGCCTCCTATATTGAAACCTTCAAGACCAGGCAGACCCTTGATATTGTATTTGACCATAGAATCATATGCACTTGATATTGTATTTGACCATAGAATCATACGCACTTTATTATCTGAGTAAGAAGATGCTCCCGCATGAGGCTCGCCATCAAGAAGTTGAGAAGATCTGTCTAGCAGTGGTATGGGCTTCTAGAAAATTACGGCATTACTTCCAGTCTTACAAGATCCAGGTAGTGGCAATGGAGAATCCTCTGAAATATCTGCATTTAGTGCCTTCGCTAGTGGGGAAATTGGGCAGATGGTTATTGTTGTTGACAGAGTTTGACATCGAGTACCTCACTTCCAAAGTGATCAAGGGGCGAGCCGTAGCAGAGTTTCTGGCATTGCAACCTATTGAAGGGGATCAGTATAAGTTTGAATTTCCAGATGAAGAGATCCAGACAATAACAGTTTAGAGATGGAAAATGTATTTTGATGGAGCAGTGAATTACAATGGAGCCGGAATTGGGATCGTGATAGTGACCCCAGAATGAGAGACTTTGCCTTTGGCCAAGAGGTTGACGTTCAGGGTAACTAACAACATGGCTGAGTACGAAGCATGTGCTTTTGGTTTAACTGCATTGTTAGCCTTGAAGGCTGAGAGTGTGGAAGTCTACGGAGATTCTATGTTGGTAGTCCAGCAGATGCTAGGAGAATGAGAATTGAAAGAAGAACAGTTGAAACCTTACATATTTGACCTCATAAAGTTGGCGCAGGTTATCCCCGATTGTAAATTTCAGCACTTACCGAGAGAAGAAAATCAGATGGCGGATGCATTAGCTACACTCGCAGCGACTTTGGAAAATCTAGAGAAGTTAGTAATGAGACCGTTGGTACTGAAAACAGCAAGCAAACCTTGTCATGATTATCAAGCACACGGTAATTTGAATCATTTGCTGCACATAGAGTTGCACGGGTTGTCAGAACCGTGGCTTTTCTCAGCATGGGGAATTGATATGATCAGAGAGATTTGACCGAATGCATCGAATGGGCATCGCTTCATAGTAGTGGCAGTAGATTACTTCTCAAAGTGGGTGGAAGCTAAGTCATTCCGCATTGTTACAGCGAAGCAGATGGTAAAGTTTATAGCTCGGAATCTCATATGTCGGTATGGTATGCCGCATCATATAGTGACGGACAACGGAGTTCAGTTTCAAAGAGAGAAGAAGGCCAGCTACAGAAAAATGGCATAGGCCATCACAAGTCATCACCATACAGGCCGCATGCAAATAGTGAGGCAGCCAACAAGACTATAAAGACGATATTAGGCAAGATGACAAAAAACTGCAGAGATTTGGCCGACAAACTTCCATATGCCATGTGGGGGTATAGAACATCAGTAAGAGCAGCAACAGGGGCCACACCTTTTTCTTTAGTCTATGGAATGGAGGTAGTATTGCCAGTAGAAGTGGAAATACAGTCTATGAGAGTATTAGCAGAGTCAGAGTTACCGGAACAGGAATGGGTCGCACAGAGGTTTGATAAGTTAGCACTGCTGGAAGAGAAGATGACGATGTCTTTGTGTCATATACAGTTGTATCAGAAGAGACTAGCCCGAGCATTCAACAAGAAGGTATGCCCCACCAAGATCAAAAATGGTGATTTGGTACTTAAGCAGTCGCGGCCATCGACGACAGATTCGAAAGTTCAGACCTAACTGGGAAGGACCTTACATAGTGTAGAAAGTAATGGGAAATGGAGCAGTGAGACTGTCAGACTTCGAAGGGAATGAGTTCACCTAGCCGATCAACGTAGATAGATTGAAGCAGTACTTTGCCTAAGGGAAAGAAGACTGAGCAGTCATCATGAAGATTGACGGAAGACCTAACCCAACGGAATAAGAAAATTATTCATGCATGCATACACGTAACATACCTTGCATTCTCTTCGTGATTGTTTTGTTTTGTGTTCGCAGGTTCGAAGGAGAAAAAAGGAAACGTCAAAGATGAGCCAATCAAAAGCAGCGTCAGTGCAGTTTCAGTTTCGGGGATGAGTCCCAAGAGGCGAGGCCTACATTCAGCAGTTTTGGGGGGATGAGTCCCGGAGAGCGAGGCCCATATCAGCAGCTTCGGGGATGCATCCCAGGGTTGTAACCCACTTCATCAGTAGTTTCGGGGATGTATCTCAGGGATGTAACCCATATCACCAGCAATTTCGAGGATGCGTCCCAGGTTCGTGACCCATATTGGCAATGTTATCGGGATACATCCCAGGGTCGAGGGCCCCATTATCGGTTGTAGTTATCGGGATACATCCCAGGGTCGTTGGCCTCCTACATTGTTAGTTTTGGGAAGCGTCCCGGGGTCGAGGCCCATATTTTTGTCAGTGGTATTGGGATGCATCTTAGGGTCGAGGCCCCCGTTGTCGGTTGTAGCTGTTGGGATGCGTCCCAGGATCGAGGTCCATTGCGGCATCAACTCAGGTTGAGGCAGCAGGTAAGTCAGGAGGCAGCTGGCGAGCATGGTAAGTGAAAATGCATTGCATAACTTTGATAGGATTGTTCAAAGTCGCACACTGCACAAGTCCCATAAAAGTGGGGGTGACTGTAGGCATTGCATTTTTACATGTGAGTCCCTATGACGAGTCTCATCTGGAGGCACTACCTTTTTTTAGTCGATGAAGTTACAGGAAACGGTCATCGGAAGGGAATCGGTATTTCGTTAAATTTTATCCGCTTGTTTAGCTCCAAGTTCACTCGTTGGACCTCCGTTTTAAAGCACATTTGGCCTAAAAAACCCAGAACCATTAAACCTTGACCCAAACCCACTCACCAAACCAACACAACACCTAGCCCACCACACTTGGCCCACACGCCCAAGGCCCTCAAAATATAACCCAATTAAATAAAATATTAATTAAATAATATAACAAATTAAATAAAACATTAAATAAATCATGCCTAATTAAAATAAATCAACAAAATATTATTCCCAATTAAAAATATTGTATTCCTAACTTAACAAATATTATGCCTCAACAACACAAATCAAATATACTAACTTCCTAAATTAACAAAATTTTATCCCCATCAATCTTAGGATTTCCTTGTTAGACACCAAATCATATCCTAATTAAATGCACAAATCCCTTCCTTGTCAAGCAAGGATTATTTGCCCTACCCCCTTTGTCTATATAAACAACCCAAAACCAAGACACACCCTCTCCTCTAGCTCTCCAATTCACGCCCATACACAAGAAAGAAAGCCTAGCTCATTCACATAATATTCACATAAGAGATACAAGACATCAAAACCCTAAGACCTTGTATTGCCATGAACACCACCTCCAATCTACCTCATTCACGCACATCACTCTACACACAGCCCCATTGCCGCATCTAGCCTCCCTCACAGCCCTAAACTCACGCCTAAATAGACCTTGAAATATCCCCAATAACCCTTCAAACTCACGCCAAACAGCCCTCTCTGCATCACCTTGATTGCACGCCTAAATACCCCACTGCACTGTTTCCTTCACTGCCGCAAATCAGCCCACTATTCTGCCCAGTTTCCATGCCCAATCTGTCCCTTAAAATAGTCCAAAAAACACCCTAAAAATACACTTTTAATCCTTAAAACAATAACTAAAAAATCTGCACTTAAAGCCTTTAAAATCACCCACAACAATAGCCTAAAACACCAAAAATAGTGACCAAAATACAGCAACAAAACAACAATAAAATGGAGTAAAAATAGTAGCCTGAGCAGCGAAACAGTGAGGAAAACTGAAAATCGGTAAGCCGGAAGAGTTGTGAAGCTTTAGCCCTTCCGATCATTGTGTAACGCGCTTCCAAAAGTCGACAAAAAGGTTAGACCTGAGGGTGATTTTCCTATTTATTTTCATCTATCTTTTAATTGTTTTATTTATTTTTATCGCATGAGAGTCGTCTATTGATGCATGATTGTGGCCCTTGAATAAATGAAAATGTATGTATTGTGAAAAAATGCATGATTGTGGCCCTTGGATGAATGGGAAGTATGTCGTCTCTTGTGGTATATAGGATGGAAACCCAGACGTACATTCCGTAGCTAAATCTGAATGGACGGTAGTATGGTCTGTACTTGGGACACAACTCCACGTACCACTTGAGAAAACGGCACACGTTTCATTTCATTGTGTTTGTTTACTGTTCGTTGTTTGTTTTACATTTTGCCATTAAATATCTGCATGTTACTTGTTCATATGATAGTGTGATGCGCATGGGCATAGTTAGTGGGATTAAAGGTCCTCTAAGTGAAGGGGTTGAAATCCTTTACCATGATGTTTTACCGCGTCGGATGAGGTATATTCGATTGGATGTGAGATATGTTCAATCGGATACACGAAGTCCGATATCATTGTCTTTCCTTCTTATATATGTATTGTGTTGTTTGCGCATTGGCTTAGTTAGTGGGATAGAAGATCTTCTATTTTGAGGGGTTAAAATTCTTTACCACGATGCTTTATCGCGCCAGATGATGTATATTCGGTTGAATGTAAGATGTGTTCAATCGGGTATGTGAAGTCTGAAATTATTGTCCTTGTTTCTTTATATGCATTATGTTATTAGCGTATGGGCTTAGTAAGTGGGACTGAAAGTCCTCTATTTTGAGGGGTTAAAATCCTTTACCACGATGTTTTACCGCGCCGGATGATGTATATTCAGTTGAATGTAAGATGTGTTCAATCGGGTATACGAAGTCTGATATTGTTGTCCTTGTTTCTTTATATGCATTATGTTATTAGCGCATAGGCTTAGTAAGTGGGACTGAAGGTCCTCTATTTTGAGGGGTTAAAATCCTTTACCACGATGCTTTTTCGCGCCACTTATAATGTCATTTATCCTTTTGCACATCATCGTTTCATTTACGCATACATCAGACTACATCGCGCATGGGCTTAACAAGTTGGATTAAAGGTCCTCTATTTTGAGGGATTAAAAGCCTAAGGGCTACCTTTGCCAAGACGTTTTGCCGCGCCCTATAATTTCATTATTTGCTTTTTGGTATTGTCTATCTTCTTTTGCATCGTAGCATGGCATGTTTATTTTAACGTATGATTGCCTCTCTAATTATCTTCTTACATTATGCACTTAATTGCCTCTTTAGCTATCTTTTTACATCATGCGCTTGATTGCCTCTCTTTAATATGCATGCTCGTATAATTCTTGCTTGTTTGCGCTTCCATGATTATCAATGCAATGTGTTTGTGAAATTATGCGCTTGTCATTATTCTAATTCAATTTTATGCATGCTTGTATGATTATTGTTTTCTTACGTTTCCGTACCAATGAATGTAATGTGCTTATGATGTAGTATGCTTGCCGTATTTCAATTTACCTTTATCCATGCAAATTTGGACATAGGTTATATGCCAAATAGGTTGCATGCAAATTCGGACATAGATCATATGCAAATAGGTTATATGCAAATATGAAAATGTGTTACATATGGACTTAGATGAACTTTTGATTTATGCATGTGAAATAGAATACCCTTGGGAATGTATGTTGCTAGACTGGATTAAACTATTGCACAAATCATTTTATTACAAGTGGCATAACTAAGGGACCATTTCGAACCCAACGGTTTGAGGTCTTCCCTTGCGATGGGTGATTGTGGCCTTAAATCATTTTCCCGGTTTACACTGGGTGGCGACTCCATTATTCTCCGGTTTAGTCCCCCGCGGGCTACTCCGTACTCCCAACTAGGCCGCGAGCCTAAAACAGCATGCGTCGCCCAACTATGTGTCACCACAACTATCATGGTTAAAAAAAAGGTTAAAGAAAGATTATTTTGGTATTGAACATAGTTTGTAACCGAATAAAAGAAAGTAAGTTTTGAATAGAAAAAAAATAATGTTTTGATTTAAATGACGTATTTTGGTTTTATCGATTTGATGATATTTCAAAGATTCTTAATCGTAATAAAGTATAAAAAATCTGACTCCACGTCTTATGTGATGGAAATGGATTCGATGTAAAATGACTTGTTCTGTGATGTTCGGGATTATACTTTATTATATTGAATGTCTGGTTAATAAATTGGCATATATGAGAATTTATCACTGTAAAGTATAAAAGATAATAAAAGTTGATAAATTTAAACTTCTAACAGTTTAGAATTTCTGATAAACTGTTGATATGTTTGATTTATTTGTTTGTTTTATAGGTTTGACTTGTTTGTTCTAATACTAGCATAGTTACTTACTAAGTTTTTGAAAATCACACCAAACCAGTTAGCTAATTTTTCAGGTTTGCTTCCAGATTGGTGAACCGCGATGGCTTTAAACGTCATGCTCGAGACGTGATTCATCCAAGCGGCAGGAACTCTCGTAAGTATCTTGGGAAATGTTTTATAGATTTAGTATTTGTGATCAATATTTTATTTATCGTGTTGAGCAAGCTATTTGTATATATTAAATAAATGTTCTGATTGCTTAGAATGTTATGATACACTGCCTTTGAGTATTGATAGATGATGTGGGCGCAGCGCCCTTATGATATGATTTTGATATGTTTGTATGGACTTAGGTCCTTTTATTTGTTTGATGTTTTCTTAGATTCCGATTATGCTTGACTGTAATCATGGTTGTCCAGTTTTATGATACATCATGCTCGATTTTCTCTAAAATTGGAGGCTTATAGAGATGGGTCATTCCTGTCTCTTGCTGATAGCACCTTGCCTCTAGCGGGGTCATTACAATTGTGGTATCAGGGCAAATATTTAGGTGTCGATGACTGCAGCTACGAGGTATCCAATCATCTGAGTAAGTTTTCTTTTACACATAGACTATACATGTCTCATATTTGTAGTTCGATTTGATCTTAGGTATATGGTATGATGTGCAATGGTTTTGATTTGATATGTGTGATTTGGATTATCTGTACATGTTTGTATGCTATGAATATATGTATGTGTATAGGTAAATTTGTTAGGGTTGGTGCTCAGAGTGTAAATCCGGATCGTATTTATGTCCGATTCATGAATACAATAATTTATTTTTCACAATATTATTTATTTATGGTTACACCTATTATTTTTATATACGTATTCGATCTAATAACGATTAGATTAAAACTAAATCTAATTTAGTGATATGTATATATTAGACAAAGTCCCAGTGATTTACAACATAGTGCGCAATTACAATATAGTTTGTAATTGACATGGGGAAGTGTCTCAATAAGTTGTATATTCTCAAATAAAGTTTATGGTCAAGATTTACTAACATGGGTCGGTTAAGAAAAATTCTACTGGGACCAGTATATGTCGTATATCCAGACTTGGTCAGATGGTTTATTCCAATGAACCCTGAGTATTGGAGGACTCGTATAGACGTGTAGGTGTTTATTTGATAAACATTGAACAACTCACCAGAGTTTTCTTAATAGATGGTACACCAACGTCAATAGGAATATTCTCGAGTTGAGTAGCATAGTGGTCCTTCGACTTGAGATACCTCTGTGGATATATGAGATATCCTCCACACTTTGATGGCATTCACGTCAGTGATCTATTTAGATCAGACATTTACTTTCTCATTGGGTGTGGAATCATGCTCAGATATTCTGTGAGTATCAGATAGAATCCGTCAGGCCTGTGTATATGGCATATGTTTCATGCACGTGTTTGTGATATAGTAAATCCATGGTCGTGGTACACTACGGAAGCGAGTTCCGAGTGTTATTTAGAGATCCTAATGTGTCCCTTATTCTCGGGGTGGTAGACTTGTCATCCCCAGACCTGGCTCAGCTTTCTGCTCTCCGCTACTTGCACCGTGTCAATGTGGATTAAGCCTTTTTGAAAGCAGCCTAAATCATGTCTTCAGATTCCCAGATTTCGAAATATGCCATCTCCCTAAGGAGTTTGCTGCCATTCTCGGCTTTCATTTTTCTCTTACTACTCTTCTTGGATATTGAAAATCATGTGTTCCGATTCCTGAAGCTTTCCGCTGCTGTCCTGAGGATGCGAAAAAGATCTGTCTTGTGCTTCGTCCATTGAGTTGCAGGTTCGTTCTATCTCTTGCCTAAGTTGTCCTTTTGGATTTTCAACTTAGCAGATTGCTCTATTGTTGGATAATATGACCCATAGCGTCACTATTTGCACAGAACATTGTGTTGTTGTAGCAAATTAACTATGTAACAAGGAAATTGCACTCTCGTCATTTGTGATTAGATCACCATAGATATATAAATGAAGAGAGGTCCCTATGATTAGTTCCTGGATTGAGATGATATGAGACAGTATCAGTCCACGAAGGATTAATCATTAAATATCCCTAGCCGTAGTATTATCGAGACTGGACATCGATAATGCGGAATAGGCTAGTATTGCACTTGTGCTCGTTGTGAGGGCACAACGGCATAGTTCTCATATATATAAGTATTGGATACTTATGCAAGTGCGATAGGAGGTCGTGTTTCACCGATGGTACGGGAAACAGCTTCGCTCTGGATAGACCCCTCGGAATCCCATTGGTATTATGACTATGTGTCTATGGGAGGCCGAAATCAAGGTAGGTGTGTATAGTCTTAACCTGAGACTTGCATCGCTAATACTTACGATAATCGATAAACTTTGGTTTTGGTGGTTGGGGGCTTTGACCGGTTCTGTGTTCACCACTTCTGGGTTTATCAGAGAGTCGTAGTGTATTGGATGTGATGTCGAGACGGAAGTATCACTCCAGTCATATTGGAGATGATGTCACGCAGGATACGGTACTAGTGCTCTTGAGTGTTGCGCAACCAATCGGGATATTGTGACCAGGTCATGTATATCCGATTATAGAGACTATGTTACTAGACATCTGATATGTGTTTCGGACGGGGCAGACACTTATCCAGCCCCAGCCCTAGCACGTGATTATCCGATACTGGGCCGATACACACAATACTTAGTATACTACGCTTGATACAGATCTATATATTCCTGTAAGAATATTTCTGGAGAATTGGGTAGGCATGGCGCTTTGCTAGAAGCCAACCTTGTCTTGTAAATCGGTATAAACGTAGTATGAGGTACTTACGTGTTCGGATAGTCCGACGACCGTATTTACTGCCAACATATCCGGAGATCTCATGGGTCGCTTCCTGAAGATTCACCGATGATGTATGACTCGCACTTTAATTAATCTGGGATTAATTAGAAGAGAGAGAAAATTAATCTGGGATTAATTCGATGAGAGAGAAAATTAATCCGGGATTAATTACGGAGATATTTTATCTAGGATAAAATATTAATTAAAGAGAGAGAACGATTAATTTAGAATTAATCTATAAAATAATATATCCGATATATTATACGAAATGGATTTCGACGCGGAATTAAAATTGGATTTTAATTCGGGCGAACGAATTAATTTAGAATTAATTCGTTAGCGACGTGAATAGTGATTTCGCTAGGCGTAATCATTTAATTACGACGCGACGGAAAATTCGTTAATTTGGAATTAGCGAACCCGAGCCCGAGTGTGATTGCGAGCGCATTCGTATTTTGAATCCGAGCGCGGCACGCAAGTCACATCAAGCATCAAATCATTAGTCACATCATGCGTCAAATCAATTGTCACTTTGAGTGATGTGACTTGACAACATGTCACTTTATTAAAGGTGATGTGATGTGACTAAAGTAAAGTGATGTGATTGAAAAGGCATTTTGCTTTTTTGACTTTTGTATTTGATTTTTGTTTTTTGAAAATGAAATAAATATATAAGTAAATCATTTCATTTCTCTCTCATTCAACCAAGCAAAAACGTTTTTGCTTCTCCCTCCTCTCACTCACGGTTTTGCCTCTTTTTGGAGCCAAAATCTTCTCTTCTTCCTCACGGCTTTGAGCCATATTTTCTTCTTCATTTTGGTTTGATCAAATATCATTGAAGAAGAAAGAGTGCTAGCACACACATGGGTTGTATTATGGTGATAGGGAAACGAATTTGTGAGCTTGGAAAGCTTGAAGCTTGGAGCTTTAATGGAGGATGACCATGGCCGAATTTGGAGGAGTTCATCACCATCAAAACCGACCTCTCCACCCCTTGGAAATGCCTTGGCCGAACTTCCAACAAAGAGGAAAATGGGTTTTGTTCTTCCTAGCATCAAACCAATCAATGTGAGTTGTGTTTCCGCCTTACTCCTTTGATGTATTCATGCGTTTTTCTTGCTTGATTTGTTGATTTTGGGACCTAATTAGAAACTCAACATCTATATCTTTCCTGAGTCACCTTTCAGGTTTTCAACTCAGCGAGCTAACTTTATTTTCCAGATCCGTCCTAATTCTCGAGGCTCTTTGCTCGTCCTCATTCCCGAGGTTGTTCTACTCCTCTCCATTCCTGAAGTTCTTCATCTAGATCTCCCGACCTTGGTCCAGCATCTAAGAAATAAAAGACATGATTTATAATTACTTGACTCTAATCTTTCCGGTTAGCTAGGATTTATGCAATCTATGAACATCTTGAACATTTATTTCAATGAAGGCGTTTGCATTACTTCTTAGTACATATGTAGGAAATAATGAACTGCATTGCAAGGATACCATTGTCGCCAGCTGTTCCTCACAGATTTTACAATTAACCATTATTCTTGCTCACTCACGCTTTATATTCTACATGGGCTGTCGTTTGCGAATTTTCAACCAACGAGCCTTTCTCTCTCTGTTTTTTTTTGCAAAGTATTATTTCAGCATGTCCACATTGATGGGCTCGGTGAACTCATTCCCTTCCAAATCTGACAGTCTCACTACCCAATTCCCGATCACATTCTTCACTAGGTAGGGCCCTTCACAATTGAGCCTGAACTTTCTCCTTAGGACTATTATCAGTGGCTTCTACTGCTTGAGCACTAGATCACCTTCTCTGATCTTGGTGGGACAAACCTTCTTGTTGAATGCCCTGACTAACATTTTCTGGTATAGCTGCATGTGGTATAAGGCTTTTATCATTTTCTTATCCAGTAATGCTAGCAGTTCGAACCTCTACGAGGCCCATTCCTGCTCAGGCAATTCTGCATCTGCTAGTACCCGTATTGATTGTATCTCTATTTTCACTGGTAACACTGCCTCCATTCTACAACCAAAGCATAGGGTGTGGCTCTCGTTGCCGTTCTCACCGAAGTTCTATACCGCCACATGGCATATGGCAATTTGTTAGCACAATCTTTATAACTTTTCGTTAGCTTAGCTAGTATTTTCTTTATGGTTTTTTTGGCCACTTCCATCGCCCCGTTAGCCTGTGGCCTGTAAGGTTACGATTTATGATGCCATATCCCATACTTCTGTAATATCACCTTTGTTTCTCCCTGAAATTAGACTCCAGTGTCTGTCACTTTGTAATGTGGCATTATGTATTGACATATTATGCTACGAGCTATGAACTTAGCCATCTGCTTCACCGTAACATTACGGAATGAATAGGCTTCCACCCATTTCGAAAAATAATCTACCGCCACTACTATAAAGGGGTGTTAATTTGATGCATGTGGCCTGATTTATTTCTCCAATCATGTCAATACCCCATGTTGAGGCGCAGTCAGCTTCCATGGTTGACCAGTAAAATCCCTAACTATAGGCACTGTATTTTTACATATAAGTCCCGATGATGAATCTCACATGGAGGCACTCCTTTTTAAGTTTTGGAAGTTGCGGGAAACGGACGTCGGAAGGAAAAAGCCAGAAATCAATATCTTATTGGTCTAAATTTATTTGCTTAGCTGTGGGTTCGCTAGTTGGACCTCTATTTTAAAAGACACTCTTGCCCAAAACCCCCACAAGCCACACATCCTTGGCCCAAAACCTCGCAACACACACTAAGCCCACCAAAAAATTCAGACCCATGCCCAAAGAGACACATGCACGCCCATCATCATTCAAAAACAACAAACACACACATTAAACACTTGCTAAAATCAAGACAAATCACCTTCCTAAAATTAAGAAAATCAAATCAAATCAAATTAAATCATATTCCTAATTAAAAGAGATCAAATTAAATCAAATTAAATCACATCCCTACTTAGATAGATTTTTCCTTATAGGACACTAATTAAGATATCCCCTCATACTTACATAAAATCCTTTCCCTATTCGCATAAGGTAAACCCCAACCTTTGCCTATAAAAAAGAAGCCTAAACCAACACATTGAGACCCGAAGTAAGACATTGACGCCCAAGCTCTCAAAAATCCCTAGTTCATTCACGCCAAAAGCCTCCAACAAACTGCCTTTCTTTCATGCCCAAAGCCTACAACAAACTGCCTTGCATTCATGCACAAAAATCCACAAATTGCCTCACATTCACCGAATACAACAGCCACAAACTGCCCTTCATCCACCGTAAAATCACCCCTAAACTACATCCAGAAATAGCCACAAACCACAGCCCATGAACACCAAAAATAACCGTACAATACCCATGCACTACATGCCCAAACTGCCACTAAAACACCATTACACTGCACACCAAAACTGCTCAGTTCTGCACCCAAAAAACCTCCAAAACACTGCCCATTTCTACACCCAAAACATCACCAAAAAATTGCACTGTTTTAACCCCCGAAACTGCCCAAAATTGTACTATTCTGCCACGTATTCCGCCCCAAAATAGCACTGTTTTGCCACGTATTCTGCCCTAAAATTTACCCCCTAAAACCACCAAAAACTATCTGGAAAATCAGCCCATAATACCGCAAAGACAGCAAATGAAACTGCAATCCAAAACAGCGAAACAGCGTAGGAAAATATTGAACTACTGAACTAGAGGAGTTGCGGAGCATCAACCCTTCCGACGATCGCGAATGCACTTTCGAGAGACGACATAAGAGGTTAGACCTGAGGGCACCCTTTTATTTATTCTCCTTTATTTTTATTTATTTTCTTGTGTTACTTCACATGATTATTATTGATTGGTGTATGCTATGACCATGGGGTGAATGGAATATGTGTTATCTCTTGCGGTATATCGGATGGAAACCCAGACATAAATTCCATAGTCGAATCCGAATGGACGGTATTGCGGTCTATACTCAGGATACAATGCCACGTACCACTTGAGAGACACAAATATTTCGTTTCATCTAACCTTGTGTTTGAGTATGATTTAGTCGTTAATATGTTATTTATTTTTAAGCATGATTTAGTCGTTAGTATGTTATTTCTTTATTCATGATTTAGTTATTTTCTTTCGCATTAGGAATTTAATTTACGTTTATGTTCAGGCTGTTATTTATTTGTATTGTCGTGTTTATTGATTTGATGCGTTTATATGCTTGCGTGCTTGCCGTTATGCTGACTTACTTTTATGCATGCAAACTTAGATATACGATTTACTTTTATGTTCATGAACTTAGACATAAGTTGTATGCACCCTTAGATATAGGTCGTTCTTGTGTATGTAGGTTGCGTAGACTTGGTTAAATTATTGAACAATTCTTTTCATTACAAGTGACGTAATTAAGGGACGATTCTGAACCCAATGGTTTGAGGTCTTCCCTCACCAAGGATGAGTGCGGCCTTAAATCTTTGTCCCAGTTCACACTGGGTGGCAACTCCATTTTATTCTCTGGTGTAGTCTCTTGTAGGCTATTCCGTACTCCCGACTAGGCTGCGAGCCTAGAACAGCATGGCGACTCCACTGGGGATAGAGAATCGGCCCCGAAATAGTGTCTTGTAATAATTGTGATTTATGCTTTAGTTAACTATGTCTACCGTGGGTTAAAAGAGGTTTAATCAAAAGGCATTATTAAGGCTAGGTAATAGTTTGGTGTCTTCTTTTATTCACTACCTTTCTACAAGGAAAAGTCGTAAAGGCACCTAGATAATCATGTACTCGTAGCTTACTGTGATGGACTAATTGGAGGACTCGATTTTTATTCCTGTCACCAAGCGATAAGAGCCTAAGAGGCTTGGGTATTTAAGAGAGTTTACTCCACCCTCCCTCTGGGAAATCTACAACGGGAAATCCATTTGACAGTCAGTCACGCATCTTAACTCGTTGGCATGTACCTTAGCGTATTAAAAAGGCGCGCTCACTTGGTCGCATGAACCCTTGAGTGGGGAGTCGTAGTTGTGGGTAATCCTTCATCAATGAGAGCCTTTGTCGATACCCTTATAAACCCGCACATGAACTGTAGTTGTAGGACTAATAGAAACTATCATATTATGCTTGCGTTTAGGATCGTCGTCATTTGGATTCAGTTGGACTTTTTGTCATGAGGTATGGGCTTGTTGGGCCATTTAAATTGGGATAAGCCCGTGCTTTATGTCAATTAGGCCAAAAGCTTCTAAAATGCCAATGGGCCACTTTCTGTTTAGGCCCCGTATCATTTGATGTTATTTAGTCATGTTATCACAAATGTGTAAACATGTTGGGCCTTTTCAACTGGGACAAGTTTGCACCTCCCAATAGTATGATTGAATGCTTTAAAATGATAATGGGCGACTTATATATTCCATATATAGCACGCATACATGCTAACTTGTAGTTTTAAAAGACATCAAAGATACCTGTTGGGTTAGGGAAGATGGCAGACTCGTCAAAAGGCTGTCAGTGAACATGAGTGAATCAAAGAACGAGGTATCCCATATGGATCAACTGAAAAACAGTCTCACTAAGGTTACCGAGCAACTACAAGCATTAACTACTGCTATGGCTAATATGGCCGTGCGCTGTGCTGGGGGGAGCACTGAGAATGAGAGGCGTGAGGACCCTTCGAACAGACTAAGTGATGATATCTCTATCCTCGATGATGATACAGTTGAGTATGCTGCGGGAAGGGCAGCTGGGTCTAAAGCTGAATTACAGAAACTCCGAGATCAAGTAGAGTCAGTTACCTGCAAGATGAAGGGTAAGCATGATGATTTGCTACACTACGAGGCAATGACGTTTGAGGAACAATTGCCATCTCAGTTCAAGATGCCTGACATGGCTAAGTTCAACGGGAATGGGGACCCGAGAGTCCATCTCCGATAATATGTTTCTGTAATGAGCTCAGTGGGTCTGTCGAAACGTCAAGTCTAGAAGATGTTTGGGATGTCACTTGAGGGGGCACCTGTAGTATGGTATCATGGTATGGAGAAGAAGGTCAGAGATGACTGGAGGGCACTGGCAGAAGCCTTTCTGAACCAGTATATCACGGACTTGGAGATCGACTTGTCGCTACATGAAATGGGGAATACCGAGCATAAGCCGGAAGAAAGCTTCAAGGACTATGTAGACCACTGGAGAAGCCAGCTTCTAAAAATGCAGACTCAGCCTTCGGAGAAGGAACAGATTAAGATGATTATCAAAGGCATTAAGCCCTCTATCTATGGCAAGCTGAGGAGGATGACCTCTAAGATTATGGATTTTCGACAGTTGAGGGAGACTATCATGGACATTGAGAAAGAAGAAGCGAAGAATAGGAAGTTCTACGACATGAACAAGAGGACTGTCGGAGGACCATCAGGTACTAAGCCTGTTACTGTTGAGGTTACTACCATCAAGAACCAGCATTTCTCCAACCTGGGTAGACCTTTGTCCAAGGTACTTGGGAAGTTGGCAAGGCAAGAACTCCTAAAACCCTTAGAGACTAAACCACTTCCAAATTCTCCCCCACCACACCTCAATATGAACCGTTACTGTCATTTCCACCAATAACACGGTCATGACACCGACGGTTGTACCCACCTCCGACATGAACTCCATGACCTTATAGACTCCCACAAAATACCCGACCCTGAGAAAGAATAGCCCAACACACACCGGAACCCCCTACCAAACTATCACTCTGTACCACCACCTACCTAAATGATTGGCTCTGGCTTACCAGAAAGCTTTGTCTTTCGAACCTTTGACCACCAAGCCTTTTGCCTGGGAATATGGGATAGTAGCAATGAGGATGAAATAGAGCAGGGAAAGAATTTCTGGGAGGACTTCTCAGGTAGTGATGAAGAGGAAGTGAAAGGAATGACCCGCATCGGGCGTTTCTACAGTGATACCATAGAAAATGGTAAGTAAGTGTTGGCAGATGGGTGAGAAATAGCAGAAAATGGGGATAATGCTGAAGGTGATGTAGTGCTGTGTCAGCTGAAGAAGACACGAGCACATCTAAACATTTGGGAGTTGCTGTGTGCATCGCAAGAACACAGGTGGGCCATGGTTGAGGCCTTGAGCAAGATAAGGGTGCCAGATGATGCCAACCCCACGATGTTTGTGGGATCAGTGTAGAAAGTAGTTGCGCAGATGATAATTATAGGCATTGCATTTTTGCATGTGAAACCTGATGATGAGTCTCAGTTTGGAGGCATTGCCTTTTAAATCGAGGACGTTACGGGAAACGGACTTCGAAAGGGAATCGGTATTCATTAGATTTTTTATTCGCTTGTTTAGCGTCAAGCTTACTTGTTGGACCTCCGTTTAGAGCACTTGGCCTTAAAAAAACCCGCAAACCTTTTAACCTTGGCCCAAACCCACTCACCAAACCAACACAACCCCTAACCCACCAAGACAAAGCCCACTGTTGGTGATTATCTAGGTCCCAAGATCATTAAACAAGCATGATAAAGTGTTGAATACATCTCAAAGGAGTTGCGGAATACTCACATCGATCGGTTGAGACGATTAAAGACGAACAAAACCAATTTTGGCCTCCAAAGTTCACGCCAATGACTGCAGTTCACAGCCCACTGTTTTCGGTTTGTGTCTTGAATTTGAGCTCCGAATCTTCATCGAACGATTCCCGCCTCGAGGGTAAGTGTCCCTAACACCTTCATATGTCTCTCGGGAGTGCTAGCTCGCTTGGATTTTGCCACAAAACCGTTGAACTTACCTTGTAAAATTCGGCCAACCCATGGCAGTTCACTGCCATGGGCGTGAGAGAGAGAGAGTTGGATGGAGAAGATGAAATGTGTATTAGGTTGGTTAAAGCATTTCCAAAATGCTTTATATATTTATCAAAAATAAATTAAACATTTACCAATTAAATATCAAAAGTCAAATGGTAAATGCTCTCTCCAACAACTATCACTATTTCACAAAAACACATCACTATTCATTTCAATTTATTAAAGTGAAATGTCTATCAATCAATCAATCACTCACATCAATCAATCAAATTTCACATCACTCAAAGTGACGTTTGATTTGACGCTTTGATGTGACGAATGACTTGATGCTTGATGTGACTTGTGACTTGACGCTTGATGTGACTTGCGTGCCGCACTCGAATTCAAAATACGAATGCGCTCGCAATCACACTCGGGCTCGGGTTCGTTAATTCCAAATTAACGATTTATCTGTTGCGTCGCAATTAAATGATTACGCCTAGCGAATTCACTATTCACGTTGCTAACAAATTAATTCCAAATTAATTCGTTCGCCCGAATTAAAATCCAATTTCAATTCCGCTTCGAAATCCAATTTCGTTTAATATATCAAATATATTAATTCACCGATTAATTTCAAATTAATCGTTATCTCTCTTTTACTAATATTTTATCCTAGATAAAACATCTCTGAAATTAATCCCAGATTATTTTCTCTCTCTGAATTAATCCCAGATTAATTAAAGTGCGAGTCATACTTCATCGGTGTATCATTGGGACGCGACCCAAGAGATCCCCAGATATGTTGGCAGTAAATCGGGTCGTCGGACTATCCGAACACGTACGTACCAAGTACTACGTTTTACCGATTTACAAGACAAGGTTGGCTTCTAGCAAAGCTCCATGCCTACCCAATTCTCCGGAAATATTCTTACAGGAATATGTGATCTATATCAAGCGTATATATACCGTAGTATTGCGTATTTCGATCCAGTATCGGACTGTCACGTGCTAGGCCTGGGGCTGGAGTTGTGTCTGCCCCGTACGAAGCACATGTCGGATGTCTGGTAACTAGTCTCTATAATCGGATATACATGACCTAGTCATAATATCCCGATGGCCGCGCAGCACTTAAGAGTACTAATACCGTATCCTACGTGACATCATCTCCACTATGACTGGAGTGATACTTCCGTCTTGACATCACACCCAATACTCTACGATTCTCAATATACCTAGTATCGGCGTACACAGAACCGGTTAAAGCCCTAGACGACCTCAACCAAAGTATATTGATTGTCGTAAGCATTAGCGGTGCAAGTCTCAGGTTAAGACCAAATACACCTACCTCGATGTCGAACTCCCAGTGACCATCATCTGGATTGGCCTGATTGTAAATCCATATGCTCAAAGCGTATGAGACACCAGGTCATGTACATCTTTCAATGTACAAGTTTTCCCAGAGTTTTAACAACTTAATCTATCCCAGTAGATCTTTATTCCTAGAATAAAGGTTGTTTACTCCCAAGAGTTCTACGGAGAATTTTCTTCAAAAGCAAGCTTTTGCCGATTATTTTATATGGGAATTTCATTTCCAAGAAATGACATATATTATCATTATTTTATTAAAGGACATTGTTGTCAGTGCGCTCCCACTAACCTTCTTATATACACAAGAATCATTTTCGTTTTGAATTAAATCATACACCATTATGATTACATCAAAACGTTAATTCCAAGAACCTAATGCTTGCTTCAATCCAAACATGGATCGAATAACCTGCAAACCTTGTTTACTGGTTTTAGTACGACAAAATCGTCAGGATGTTTTAAACATCCTCCAAAAGGTTTCCATTTAAGGAAAGCGATTTTGATCTTTAACTGACACATTTCATAAATGAAACGTGCAGCTACTGCAAGCATCATCCAAATGGATTTTTCGTGGCAACAGGCAAAAGGTCGAACCGTAATCAACACAATGTTGATAACGATACCTTTCCACTACAAGCCTAGCTTTGTACGTTGGTATGTTGCCATCCATGTATGTCTTCCTTGAAGACTTATGCAGTACCTATAGGCACAATGCCTTATGGTACATCAACTAGTGTCCAAACATAGTTGTTATACATGGAATCCATTTTGGACTCATGGCACTTAGCCATAACGGAAGTCGATACCTTGTATCACTTCCTCATACGTAGTCGGTTGGTATACCTCAACAAGATTGACATCTTTATGAGGTGAGATCAGAAACCCATACCCCAGGTTGTTTTCTGATTCTCTCCGATCTACTCGTTTCTTGTGTATACGAAGATAAATGGTATAGTTTCATCTTTGATGAACTATTTTTGTTCCAATAAGGACTTCATGCCAGAAACAGTATTACTCCGATTTTCATCGAGTTATACCGTCCTCCCACTGACCACTGCATATCGGTAATCCTCTAAGGAAGACCGCATGGCGAGCAACAATTACAATTGTTCTCAAGTGAGATGTATAAGTATTTACTTATGGTTTTTCCCTAGGATAACCTATATTTGGCACTTATCCGATTTGGATTCTTGTTTGGTATCATCCAAACGTAAGCCTAGCATACCCAAATCTACAGGAGTGTGAAACCCAGTTTTTTCCCGTTCATATCTAATATGAAATCTGTCAAACAGAATTTACATGGAACCTTATTCAAAATAAGTTTTGCACTTGTTTATGCTTATCTTTGAAGGAAATGGTAGCTCAGAGCGACTCATGATAAACCTTATCATGTCCAACAAAATTTGGTTTCTCCGTACGGACACACCGTCAAACTGACGTGTTCCAGGAGGAGTCCTCATTTGAAAGAATACTATACTCTTTCAAGTATATATCAAACTTATTGCTTAAGTATTTTCCATTACGGTCTTACCGTGACGGTTTAATACTTTAGCCGATCTATTCGTCTATTTCGTGTCGAAACTCTAAAAGTTTCCGATTTGTGTTCTTTAAAAGAAACACATAACCATAATGTGATGCCACATCCGTTAAGGTCACGAAACATTCATTTCCACATCTAGCCTAGCTAGATATGGGCCCACTTACTTCACTATGAATAGGGTTATCAGATCGGTGACACTTGCACTTTTACCAAGTAAATAGTGTTTTAGGTACCTTACCTAATAAACTAGATTCGTAGACTTTATTTGATCAGTCAAATCAGTCCTAGTACCCACTCTTCAAAAGTGTGGATATACGACTCTTGTTTAATTGTGTCCCAGACAACAATGCCACAAACAGTTTCATCTGATCAGTTCAGTATGAGCTATTAATTTGTCATATTATATGTTCGAGATCTTATTTATATTCAAAATATAAATACTGTTATTCACATCTAATGTGTTTATCTCAATATCATCTTTATAATATAAAACACTTTAGTGTTCTAGAATATAAAGGTTCATCCGCAACGGATTGAACACTGATATAGAGATATGTTTCTAGTCAAACTAGTTACATTATAACAGTTTTCCAAATTTAGGTAACTCACCCAAGGTAGTTCCTACATACTAAGTATTTTAAATCCAATTTTAATACTAGTAATGGACATAATATTGACAAACATTCTTAAAGTCAGAGCCTTGCCCTTTCTTTAATTCCTTCGTGTCTGCCATATCCAAACGACAGCCACTTCGGGATATGTCCTTTATCTTCCCAGAAGATAATAACGATATTGCCTTTACCCCTTTTCAATATTTCAGAAGCCTTTGGCCAAGCCTTGGATTTCTAGAATATTGACGTAAAGTGTGCCTTGCGCTACTTAACTAATTGCAAAGTTTGACTTCGTCTCCTTGAGATTAGTCATTAATTCTCCAAGAATTATTAATTGCAAATATAATACTTCTTAAAATCTAAACATAGATTTATTACAAGTATATTGAATTAAGCACTATAAGTCATCATCACATAATACTTCCAAAGATTATGTTCCATTAACTTGCTCAATTCCGGGTTAAGGCTTATAGGTTATTTTATCCAATAAAGTAACTTATTATTTATTTTCAGGACCATCCTGAAATTTCATTCCCAATTTGAAAATTTAAACCATTTAAATATTATCTCCAAGATTATATTTTAAATGTCCAATCTTTCAATATTTCATGATTTTAATAGTCCAACTATTTAATCAATTATTTCCGGTACTATTTATTATAATGATTATATAATCTAATTATTCAATCAACTATAATATTAATTCAATTATATTGATTACTATAATCCAATTATAAAATCAACTATTTATTGAATTTATTTGAATATAGTCAAACTATATTAATTAAAACAACATTAAATATTAGTCCAACTAATACTTTTAATTATTTGACGAGTGATATTTGTTGAGAGCGCGTATGGCGAGTAATTGAACGAATATTGCAAATTCAATTCTTGCCTCCCACTATTTTTCGGCGAGCCTCTAACCCCCTCCGTCGAGTACTCGGGAAACCGTGTTTCCTAGTGGGCTAGGATCCCGTTAAATGTCACACAATCTTGACTTTGGCCAACAAATTGTATGATAATTACTAGGTAGATCTCTAAGATCAATTGGATCCAATCCAATTCCTAGGTCCGGTAGGTGGACATCCAAGTCCGAAACATATATCGTATATATGCCTATATATCCAATATGTACGCTAACCTTTTCCTCTGAATCAATTAGGCCTTGGCTTTGGCACAACAAACCTAATGATCCCAGTCAAGCGCGACCCATTGACCATGGAAAGCTTCGTAATCAATGTCGAGTGACAAGAAGCGGTCTTGACTTTGGCCAACAAACCACAACTTGGACAAGACACCGATATGGAACAAAACTCTCGTGATTCAAACACATCTTCGACGGACAAAGGGCTTGACTTTGGCCAACAACCCAATGCCAATCTCGGATCTTGAGTAAGAATCACTCAATGGAAGGAAAAACGCATGATATTTAGCGAGGGTTTTTCGCGTGCAAATTGGCTACCAATTTATTATCTTTGTTAAGGTCTCATCATCATACACCCTTAAACATGCATTCTAAATACATAATAAAGCGCATATGAAAATAAATAATAATGATATACGGATGGATACTTAACACATTGATCCTAGATCAAATCTCTCCCTTTCTCTCTCAAGCTAGCACTTGTATTACTTCTACTACCCGTTACACTACACTTCTAAAGAAACCTCATTTACATTGAGGGGAATAGGTGAGAAGAGAATACAAAGAGAATAGAGGTGAAAAGGCTAGACACGCAGGTCCAATTTAATAAATCAAATTTATTACAACAATTTCCAAAATTGCCCTTACCCGACTAATATCCATCCGATATACATTATTCATTCATCACAACCATGTATTCACACAAAGCATGTTATGAATGAATCTAATCAAATTAATTAATCTGATAATTAGTGATCATCCAATGTTCAAACAACGATTTGATTTTGTGCGAGTCAAACTCGTTTTGCGAATAAGTACTCAAAGTACGAATTCTCGAATTAAATTAAACTACGTCATTAAATCCAATTTAATATGCATTCAATTCTAATTCGTTATTTAACTCCAAATTAAATATCACACTTTAATAATAAACCTTTTACGACTTAAATTCCAAATTTAATCGTAACGCGTCTCAAGACCGATTAACGTCCAACGTCAATTCAATTAAAGTCTAATGGGCTTTTAATTGATTTCTTAAGACGTGGACTTTTGGTCAACTCGGGTCAAACCGAATAACCAAAATCCAATCCGGGATTGACCCCATAAGCCCATAAATCAATCTTGGCCCATTAGGCCCAATTAAACTTTAAAGGTTCATTAAGTCGCAATTGGGCTTAACGGAAGTGGTTTTGGGCCCAATTGGATCCAATCCATTTGGCCTAAACCAGCTTTGTACAACAAAGCCCAATAAGCCCATTTACAACTTTAAAAGCCCAAATCCAATTCAAGGCCCAATTAATTAAATTCATAAAATCCAATTTCATAATTTAATTAACCTAAAGTGCATATCATGATTAATCACCTAAATCGATATTTCCGAAACATCAAATTAGTCCAATTAATCATGTTTAATATCATCATCACATGTCCAACACATTAATGAAAAATCAAACCATTACATGCTCTTTAAGTCTCGACCAAGGGAGTGACTTCATGTCTAATTCGATTTCAATCCAATTAATCCGCAATCGACATTAAATCTATATCCCGAATGATTTCCAACACATCCAATGAATTAAAATTCAAAATTCCAAGACAACATTAGGGCATATCCAATTCGGCCAAGGTAAGAATTTGGGGATTTTTGTTCAATTCAAAATTCAATCCATTAATTTCAAATTAACATCATCCTTATGATTTTAACTCACCCAATGAATCAAAATCAAAAAATTCCAAGAATCCTACAAACCCTACACCATTCGGCCAAGGCAAATATTTGGGGAAATTTGATCCAATCATCATTTCATGAAATTGATCCAATCAAACTTCAATAAGCATCATTTAAACATGCTCAATCAAACAATTTAACCAAATCATGCTTAAAATCAATTTACCCAATATTTAAGCCCTAAAAATTTCATGCTTGCACCTAGGCTCATGATGCCATTGTTGGTGATTACCTAGGTCCCAAGATCATTAAACAAGCATGATAAAGTGTTGACATCTCAAAGGAGTTACGAAATACTCACATCGATCGGTTGAGACGATTGAAGACGAACAAAACCAATTTGGCCTCCAAAGCTCACGCCAAAGACTGCAGTTCACAGCCCACTGTTTCGGTTTTGTGTATTGAATTTGAGCTCCGAATCTTCATCGAACGATTCCCGCGCTAGGGTAAGTGTCCCTAACACCTTCATATGTCTCTCGGGAGTGCTAGCTCGCTTGGATTTTGCCACAAAACCCTTGAACTTACCTTGTAAAATTCGGCTAACCCATGGCAGTTCACTGCCATGGGCGTGAGAGAGAGAGAGTTGGATGGAGAAGATGAATGTGTATTAGGTTGGTTAAAGCATTTCCAAAATGCTTTATATATTTATCAAAAATAAATTAAACATTTACCAATTAAATATCAAAAGTCAAATGGTAAATGCTCTCTCCCAACAAACTATCACTATTTCCCACCAAACACATCACTATTCATTTCACTTTATTAAAGTGACATGTCTATCAATCAATCAATCACTCGCATCAATCAATCAAATGTCACATCACTCAAAGTGACGTTTGATTTGACGCTTTGATGTGACGAATGACTTGACGCTTGATGTGACTTGTGACTTGATGCTTGATGTGACTTGCGTGCCGCACTCAAATTCGAAATACGAATGCGCTCACAATCACACTCGGGCTCGGGTTCATTAATTCCAAATTAACGATTTATCCGTTGCGTCGCAATTAAATGATTACGCCTAGCGAATTCACTATTCACATCGCTAACGAATTAATTCCAAATTAATTCGTTCGCCCGAATTAAAATACAATTTCAATTCCGCGTCGAAATCCAATTTCGTTTAATATATCAAATATATTAATTTACCGATTAATTCCAAATTAATCGTTATCTCTCTTTTACTAATATTTTATCCTAGATAAAATATCTCCGAAATTAATCCCAGATTAATTTTCTCTCTCACGAATTAATCCCAGATTAATAAAGTGCGAGTCATACTTCATCGGTATCATTGGGACGCGACCCAAGAGATCCGCGGATATGTTGGCAGTAAATCGAGTCGTCAGACTATCCAAACACGTACGTACCAAGTACTACGTTTTACCGATTTACAAGACAAGGTTGGCTTCTAGCAAAGCTCCATGCCTACCCAATTCTCCGAAAATATTCTTACAGGAATATGTGATCTATATCAAGCGTAGTATACCGTAGTATTGCGTATTTCGATCCAGTATCGGACTATCACGTGCTAGGCCTGGGGCTGGAGTTGTGTCTGTCCCCCGTACGAAGCACATGTCGGATGTCTGGTAACTAGTCTCTATAATCGGATATACATGACCTAGTCATAATATCCCGATGGCCGCGCAGCACTTAAGAGTACTAATACCGTATCCTACGTGACATCATCTCCACTATGACTGGAGTGATACTTCCGTCTTGACATCACACCCAATACTCTACGATTCTCAATATACCTAGTATCGGCGTACAGAGAACCGGTTAAAGCCCTAGACGACCTCAACCAAAGTATATTGATTGTCGTAAGCATTAGCGGTGCAAGTCTCAGGTTAAGACCAAATACACCTACCCTGATGTCAGACTCCCATAGACAAAAGTCAGACTACCAATGGGATTCCGAGGGGGTCTATCCAGAGCGAAGCTGTTTCCCGTACCGTCGGTGAAACACAACCTCCTACCGCACTCGCATAAGTATCCAATACTTAAGTATATGAGAACTACGCCGTTGTGCCCTCACAACGCGCACAAGTACGATACTAGTCTTTTACGTATTTATCGATGTCCAATCTCTATAATACTCTGACTATGGATATTTAATGATTTATCCTTCGTTGATTGATACTGTCTCATATCATTCTCAATCAAGGAACAAATCATAAGGACCTCTCATCATTTATATATCTTGGTGATCTAATCACAAATGATAAGAGTGCAATTTCCTTTGTCACATAGTTAATTTGTACAACAACACAATGATCTGTACAAATAGTGACGCTATGGGTCATAACTGTCCAACACCCACAACACCACCACCTTGGCCCACACGTCCAAGGCCCTAAAAGACATCCAAATTAAATAAAATAATTAATTAAATGATACACCAACTAAATAAAATATTAAAATTAAATAAAATATTAATTAAGTCATCAACCAATTAAAATCCAACACAAATTAAAAACCAATTAAATTAAATCTAAATTAAATTAAACTAATATTTAATTAAAATTAAATACCAAAATTGAATAATTCACTTCCAATTAAAATCAAATCAAAATAAATTCATTTCCAAATTTTAATAAATCACTAACCAATTAAAGATATTACCCACCAAAATTATACATTATTCTTTCCCTAAAAAATTAAATTAAATCCATCTTTTTTTTATTTGATTTGTTCACTTATTAACAAACCCATGCAGAAACCCTAATCCTCATTCCCTCTCTATATAAGGAACACAAAACTAACCCTAGAGCTCTCTCTCCTTCCCATCTCTCTCACACGGCAACTTGAAAACAAAAATCAAAACCCTATTCCAGTAGACATTCACAGCATCTCACTCTCACAACAACAATGAAACCCCTAAACTAATCATCATGCCACATGCCCCATTGCACGCCACTTATAAAAGCCACACACTCAGCCCTCTAATTACAACACACGCACACCACACTCAGCTCCAAGTAATTCACGTAGATCACTTCTCTCTCAATAGAACCACTCGACACCTTCAAAGCACAAACCGAACCTGCCCTTCACACATTCACGTAAGCCACTCACGAATCCTCACGCCCACATCTCTCTCACACGGCTAACATGAATAATAACAAAACAACAAGCCAAAAAACCCTTCATCACATTAAACTCACGTAAGCTATATTCAAATCCTCCAGGCCATTCACGTCTCATGCCTCCCGACCTCACCTTCCACTCACCTCATCACACCTAGCATCACGCCAACAAACAAACACACGGCAGCCACAAAATCAAGCTACAAAGGCACATAAGCCAGCCACATGTCACAAGCACACCTACCCCCGAAACCCTTCAAAATAGCCCCCGAAACTGCATCCAAAAATCGCCCAAAACAGTCCCCGAAACTCCAAAAAAAAGTCTTTTAATACACCAAAATAGTAAGATGAAAATACAGAGAAAGCAGTAGCAAAACGGAAGTAAAACAGCGAGCAAAACAACAAAACAGTGAGTTAAGACGTTAAACTAGTGAACCGGAGAAGTTGAGGAGCTTTACCCTTCCGATCTTCGTGAAACGCAAGTCCGAAAGTCGGCAAAAAAAGTTAGACCTGAGGGTATTTTCCACATTCGTTTTCTGTTTTATTTTTATTATTTATTGAGTTTTGTTCGCATGATTATTATGATAAAAATACGTGTTGTGGCCCTTGAGTAGATAAATGTGCATGTATTATGAATATGATGTGTGTTGTGGCCCTTGATTAAAATGAAAATGTGTCGCCTCTTGTGGTATATAGGATGGAAACCCGGACGTAAATTTAATAGCCGATTCCGAATGGACGGTAGTATGATCTGCACTCGGGATACAACTCCACGTACCACTTGAGCAAACGGTGCATATTTTGTTTTATGTTGTTTTGATGTGTTTATTATTCATTATTTAATTTCTGCATATTATTTGTTTGTGTAATGATGTGATCGAGCGCATGGGCTTAGTAAGTGCGATGAAAGGTCCCCTAATTGAAGGGGTTAAAATCCTTTACCACGACGCTTCGCCGCGTCGGTCAATGTATATTCGATTGGATGTGAGATATGTTCAATCGGGTATACGAAATTCGATATCTTTGTATTTACTTTTGTTTCATATATATGCATTGTGTTAATTGCGCATTGGCTTAGTAAGTGCGATGAAAGGTCCTCTAATTGAAGAGATTAAAAATCCTTTACCACGATGCTTCACCGCGCCGGACGATATATATTCGATTGGATGTAAGACATGTTCAATCGGGTATACGAAATCCGATATCTTTGCATTTACTTTCTGTTTCATATATACGCATTGAGATAAGCGCATGGGCTTAGTAAGTGCGATGAAAGTTCCTCTAATTGAAGAGGTTAAAATCCTTTACCGCGATGCTTCGCCGCGCCGGATATCTTTGTATTCATTTTTTTCATATGTACGCATTGTGTTAATTGCGCATGGGCTTACTAAGTGCGATGAAAGGTCCTCTAATTGAAGAGGTTAAAATCATTTGCCACGATACTTCGCCGCGCCGAACAAAGTGTATTCTAATGAATGTGAGATACGTTCGATCGAACACTTAAAGTCCTATATAGATGTGGGCATATGTCTCATCTCTTTTCTTTCATCTCCATTATTTATCTTTCAAATCGCATCATGGCACGTTTATTTCACGTATGATTGTCTTTAATTGTCTTTTTTTTTTTTACATTATGCACTAATCTCCTCCCTTTAATATGTACGCTTATGCAATTAGTGCTTGTTTACACTCTCATGTCCATCAATAATGCGTTTGTGAAATTGTATTACTTTAATCTACCGTGATGCATGTAAACTTGAACTAGATTATATGCAAATAGGTTGTATGTAAAATTGAGACATAGGTTATATGAAACGTGTTATATATGGACTTAGTTGACTCCTTTTATTATGCATGAATATGTAATGGTTATTTGTTTATGCTTCCGCGTGTATGAAATGTTTATGAAATTACATGTTCATCATTATTTGATTCCCATTTATGTGTGCTTATGTGATTATGACGTGCTTGCATTTTCATGAATACAATATGCCTATGAAGTTGTATATTTGCCGTTACTTTGACTTACTTTTCGAGCATGTAAATTTAGAAGCATGATATTCTTGGAAATAAGTGTTACTTAGGCTTGATTAAATTATTACACAAATCCTTTCATTACAAGTGACATAAGTAAGGGACCATTCCGAACCCAACGGTTTGAGGTCTTCCGTTACGAGGGGTGAGTGCGGCCTTAAATCTCATTTTCTCGGTTCACACCGGATGGCGACTCCATCATTCTCCGGTTTAGTCCCCCATGGCTACTCCGTACCCCAACCAGGCCGTGAGCCCGGAACAGCATGCGTCGCCCAGTTTCCTGTGTCACCATAATAACATTTTCCGAGGAAGAACTCCCAGCAGAGGGAAGGAACCATAACAGACCTCTATTCATCAAAGCTGAAGTGAGAGGAAAAAAGACATCTTGTGTGATGGTGGATGATGGGTCATCCATCAATGTGTGCCCGTTAAAGATTTTGGCGAGGTTGGGTATAAAGAAAATGGAGTGAGTAGTCCCTCCAACATGACTATCAAGGCTTATGATGATAACAAGCGAGGAGTTGATTGTACTTGTGCTACAATGGTCAAAGTCGACCCGATTGAGGATGAGGTTGAATTCACAGTGCTGGATATCCCGGCCACTTTTGCTTTGTTGTTGGGAAGGCATGGTTCCACAAGCTTGGGGGCGTGCCCTCCATTTTGCATCAGGCCATTAAATTTCCGTATGGAAGAGAGATCATCACCATCAGAGTTGAGGTCGACAATACTGTAGCCGCTTGGAAATACAACCTTTCACAAGGTTCCAAGTGTTGGCGACCTTTGAGGAGTGGGTGGATCCTAAAGTGGCCAGGACCATGGAGAAAATGAAGTTCGAGCCAGGCACAGGCTCAAGTGTTGGAGGAGCATTGTCCGATTTTAAAGGGCGGACCACCTGGAGGGGTTTGGGATATAAGTCTGATGAGGATAAGCCGAAGGCTAAGAAGAAAGGACTGAAGTTGATGGAATGCTTTGTAAAGGCTACAAGGTATCAAAGAGAGCTCGAACCAGTAAAAGTTAATGGGGTCATGGTACTGGGGTTTGAGATCTTCCAATACATGCTGGGTAAGAAATCGGTGACGGAAGAAGTTGCGAAGGAAGAAGATAAGTGGGAAGAAGAGCTGATGAAGATGGAGAGCCTGACCCTCGAGGAGAATAAGGAGGCCGACAAAAGCTCGGTTGCAGAGGATGAAGTGTCTGTAGATGATGAAGACATTTATCTTCCTTATTTATTTGAGTGTACTCCCGCATTTGGTAGTAATAAAGATAATCATTTTGCTTACTTGCTTGAGTCTCTTCCTTTCAACTTGCATGACTTGAGTATATTTGATATCAACTCAACTAAAACGAATGCGTTTAACCTTGGTACGCCTGAGAGCCCCAAAGGGATTCTGATTGCATGTGAGGTTACCTTTGATGAACGGAAGAAATTAGAAGAGATATTAGTCAAATATGCTAAGGTATTTGCTGGTCCTACGAGGAAAAGTGTGGAGTAGACAGAAGCATCGCTCAGCATGCGATACCGACTTATCCAAATATGAAGCTGGTAAAACAGAAGCTTCAGAGAATGAGACCTGAGTGGGCTGAACATGTTAGAGAAGAGGTCAAGAAGCAAATAGATGTGGGATTCTAGAATTTATGATGTACCCCGAGTGTTTGGCAAACATTTTACCGGTGCCAAAGAAAGATGGAAAGGTCAGAATGTGTATGGACTACCGAGACCTTAACAAAGCTTGCCCGAAAGATGACTTCCCTTTACCTCAGATAGAAATACTGTTGATAGTGCGGCTTTGTCTGCCATGTACTCGTTCACTGATGGGTTCTCTGGGTACAATCAAGTTCTTATGGCTGAAGAAGATAAGTATAAGACTGCCTTTGCCTCGGAGTGGGGTACGTATTGCTACAAGGTGATGCCGTTTGGGCTCAAGAATGTAGGAGCTACTTATCAATGGATGGCCACTACATTATTCCAGAACTTGATGCATAAGGAGATTGAAGTATATGTCGATGACATGATGGTGAAATCAGAGACGAGAAGTGGACATAGAGAAGCACTAGATAAATTCCTTGAACGAGTCGACAAGTACAACCTGCGGTTAAATCCCAAGAAGTGTATGTTCAGATTAACGTTAGGAAAGTTACTATGACACACTGTCGGAATGGGCGGAATAAAAGTAGACCATGAGAAGATCAAGGCATTACTGAGATGCCGGCGCCGAAGACAGAGAAAGAAGTGAGAGCATTCCTTGGGAAGATTCAGTATATTAGTCGGTTCATCGTAAAGTTGACGTCAGTATGTGAACCCATCTTCAAATTACCGAGAAAAGACCAGCCAGTGAAATGGAATAAGCAATATCAAGAGGCCTTCGATAAGATTAGAGAATATTTGGTGAAACCTCCCGTCTTAAAACCTCCGAGACCAGAGAGACCCTTGTTACTGTATTTGGCCATAGAACATGAAGCGCTGGGGGCAATGATGGTACAAGTAGATGAAACAGGGGTAGAGCATGCAGTCTACTACCTCAGTAAGAAGATGCTTCTGTACGAAGCCCGCTATCAAAAAGTAGAGAAGATCTGTTTGGTAGTAGTATGGGTATCCAAAAAGTTACTTCATTACTTCCAATGTACAAGATCCAAGTGGTAGCCAAAGAGAATCTCCTGAAGTATCTGCATTTGGTGCCTTCGCTAGTAGGGAAGCTAGGCAAATGGTTGGTATTGCTGACAGAGTTTGACATTGAGTATCTCACGTCTAAAGTCATCAAAGGGCGAGCCGTAGCAGACTTCCTGGCATTACAACCGATAGAAGGAGATTAGTATAAGTTTGAATTCCTAGATGAGGAGATCCATGATATCGGTCCAAGGATGGAAGATGTACTTCGACGGATCGGTGAACTATAAAGGAGCCAGAATCGGGATTGTAATAGTAACCCCTGAAGGAGAAACCTTGCCTATGGCCAAGAGATTAACGTTCGGTGTAACCAACAACATGGCTGAGTATGGGGCATGTGCCTTTGGACTGACGACCCTGATAGCATTGAATGCTAAAAATATGGAAGTCTACGGAGACTCGATGTTGGTAATCCGACAAATGCAAGGAGAATGAGAGTTGAAGGAAGACCGGTTGAAACCGTACTTATTCCACCTCAGGAGTCTAGTACAGGCCCTCCCCGATTGTAAGTTCCAGCACTTGCCAAGAGAAGAAAATCAAATGGCAGACGTGTTAGCTACACTAGCCGCGACTTGGGAAAATCTACAGAAGTTGGTAATCAGACAGTGTTGACAACAACAAACAGACCCATTTATGAGATACAAATGATATTAGAAGTAGAGGTTGACGGTGGAAAACCTTGGTATTACGATATTCAGAGATATCTAGAATGGGGGGATTCCCAGAAGAAGCAAACAGAAAGGACGGGATAGCCATTTAGAAGTTAGCTTCTTAGTTCGTAAGTTTGAAAGAAGAACTTTACAAGAGACAAGCGAATGGTATCCAGTGAAGTGTTTGAAGAAAGAAGAGGCTCAGAAGGCAATGGAAGAAGTACATACCGGAGTATGTAGGCCGCACATGAATGGGTTAAATCTGTCTCGCAAGATAGTGAGACAAGGCTTCTACTGGTCGACTATGGAAGCTGACTGTACGAAGCTGGTAAAGCACTGTCATGACTGTCAAGAGCACGGTAACTTGAATCACTTGCCGTATATAGAGCTGCATGGGCTGTCAGATTCGTGGCCTTTCTCAGTATGGAGAATTGATATGATCAGGGAAATTCAACCGCACGCATTAAATAGACATCGCTTCATAGTAGTGGCAGTAGACTACTTCTTGAAATGGGTAGAAGCTGAGTCATTCCGCAACTTCACAGCATAGTAGATGGCAAAGTTCATAGCTCGGAACATCATTTGTCGATATGAAATGCTGCATCATGTAGTAACGGACAACAGAGTACAATTTCAAGCAGAGACAAAGGCAATGCAACAGAGATATGAGATAGGACACCACAAGTCGTCACCTTACCGACAGCAGGAAAATAGGGTTGTCGAGGCACCCAATAAGACGATAAAGAGGATGTTAGCCAAAATGATAGAGAATTACAGAGATTGGGTTGACAAGCTACCATATGCCCTATAAGGTACAAAACTTCAGTGATAATGGCAATAGGAGCCACGCCTTATTCCTTGGTCTACGGAATGGAAGCGGTACTGCCAGTTAAAGTTGAGATACAGTCTATGCTGGTACTAGCAGAAGCAGAATTACCTGAGCAAGAATGGGCCTCGCAAAGGTTTGAACAGTTGGCATTACTCGATGAGAAGAGGATGAAGTCCTTATGTCACATTCCATAAGAAGGTGTGTCCTACCAAGATCAGAAAAGGTGAGCTATTGTTTAAACAGTCGAAACCGTCGATGATAGACCCGAGGGGAAAATTCAGACCTAACTGGGAATGACCCTACATAGTCCAGAAAGTAATAGAAATGAGGTAGTGAGGCTGTCAGACTTGGAAGGGAACGAGTTCATCGAGCCGATTAATGTAGACAAATTGAAGCTATACTTTACCTGAAGGAGAGAAGACCGAGCGATCACCAGGAGAACCGGTGGAAGACCTAACCCAGTGGGGTAGGAAATTCATTCATGCATACATGCATACACGTAACCTATTTGCATTCTTTTTGTGTTTGTTCTATTTTGTATTTATAGGTTTCAAAAAAGAAAGAGGAAGCGGCAACGACAAGCAAACCAGAAGCAGCGATTATACAGTGTTAGTTTCGGGGATGAGGCCCACAATGGTATCAGTTTTAGGGTTGAGGCCTATATTAGTTTCAGTTTTGGGAAGGAATCCTAGGGGGCGAAGCCTACATTATCAGCTATGGAAAGAAAGAGTTCCGTGGAGTGAGTGAAAAAAAAAGAGAAGTCCTCGATGGTTAGGCATATGTCCGGTGATGACATTGTTTGCTGTAAGATGAAACTTTAGAAATGATAAGTGCGAGATGCGCTCTCATCCGGTATTCTGAGTGGTTGATCTCGGCTAGACTCATGAGCACTCGATTACGGGATCTTAGTAGTGGAAGCCTGAGTGGTCGGTAAGATGATGAGTTGAAAAGATGGCGGATCGGTGAATGACCATTTTCCTAGATGTCCATCCTGGATTACTTATGCTACGATATATGATATGGTTGGAAACGAAAAAAAAAGTCTCTGAAAAGAAAAGAAAAGAATAGACCACCTATAACCGATAAGCTTGAAGCTACCCATAGACGAGTATTAGGACCACCATGAGGAGAAATGCTACCTTAAAGGGTAGGTGTGTCGAAAAAAAAAAGAAAGAAAGAAAAAGAAAAAGAAAAAGAAAAAGAAAAAGAAAAAGAAAAAGAAAAAAAGAAGTTCAAAATGAAAAGAAAGAGACGAAAGAAAAAAAAAGAAAAAACCATACCATGTTGAGTACGAGGAAGTAATCACATACTATAATCAAGACATCTCGGTTGGTTAGACCCACTGATCCAATTCTCTGAGAAAAAATCATCGAGTTAGCTTACTTAAGGATTAAGCTGCGAAAGAGCCTTGGCACACACACATGAATGTTGAACTAGTGAACCAGAGGAGTTGCGGAGTATCAACCTTTCCGACGTCCGCGAATGCACTTTCGAGAGACGACTTAAGATATTAGACCTGAGGGCACCCTTTTTATTTATTCTTTTTTTTTTATTTATTTTCTTGTGTTGCTTTGCATGATTATTATTGATTGGTGTATGCTATGACCATGGGGTGAATGGAATATGTGTTATCTATTGCGGTATATCGGATGGAAACCCAGATGTAAATTTCGAAGCCAAATCCGAATGGACGGTAGTGCGGTCTGTACTCAGGATACAATGCCACGTACCTCTTGAGAGACACACATATTTCGTTTCATCCATTCTTGTGTTTGAGTATGACTTAGTCGTTAGTATGTTATTTATATTTAAGAATGATTTAGTCGTTAGTATGTTATTTCTTTATGCATGATTTAGTTATTTGCTTTCGTATTAGGAATTTAATTTCCGTTTATGATTAGGTTGTTATTTATTTATATTGTCGTGTTTATTGATTTGATGCATTTATGTGCTTGCGTGCTTGCCGTTATACCGACTTACTTTTATGCATGCAAACTTAGATATAGGATTTACTTTTATGTTCAAGAACTTAGACATAAGTTGTATGCACCTTTAGATATAGGTCTTTCTTGTGTATATAGGTTGCGTAGACTTGGTTAAATTATTGCACAAATCCTTTCATTACAAGTGACATAAGTAAGAGACCATTACGAACCTAACGCTTTGAGGTCTTCCCTCGCTAAGGGTGAGTACGGCCTTAAATCTTTGTCCTAGTTCACACTGGGGGTGACTCCATTTTATTCTTTGGTTTAGTCTCTTGTAGGCTATTCCGTACTTCCGACTAGGCCGCGAGCCTATAACAACGTCGTTGATTTCTGTTTCCTACACTGACTCACTATCTTATGAGACAAATTCAATCCATTCATGTGCGGTCCACATACTTCAGCGTGCACATCTTCCATCACCTTCTAAGCCTATTCTTTTCTTAAACATTTCAGTTGGCTTGTCTCTTGTACAGCTATCCCCTTAAACTCACATACTGGGAAGCCAATTTCTGAATGGCTATTTTATCTTTCTTACCAGCTCCTTCTCGGAATTCTCCATGTTTTAGATATTGCAGAATGTCGTAGTACCACAGCTTCTCACCGTCGACTTATACTTCCAAGATTATCCCTATCTCATAACTGGGTCTGCTAGCTGTTGTCAGTACAAGGGGTCTCATTACCAGTTTTTTTGGGCTTTCCCAAGTTACAGCTACGGTGGCCAATGCATCTTCCATTTGATTCTTTTCTCATGGAAAGTGATGGAATTTACATTCGGGGATAACTTGTACTAACTTCTTGAGATGAAGTAGGTAAGGTTTCAACTGGTCTTCCTTCAATTCCTATTCCTCTTCCATCTGCCGAACTACCAACATTGAGTCTCCATAAACTTCTACGTCCCTAGCTCCTAAGGCTATTAGTGCTTTCAGTCCAAAGACACATGCTTCATATTCAGCCATGTTGTTGGTTACTTCGAACGTCAAGCTTTTAGCCATAGGTAGGATTTCTCCTTCAAGGGTTACTATCACAATTCCCATTCCAGCTCCTTTGTAATTTACTACTCCGTCGAAATATATTTTTCACCCATAGACTATTATGGCTTGAACCTCATCGTCTGGGAATTCAAACGTATACTAATTTTCTTTTATGGGTTGTAATGCCAAGAATTCTGCTACGGCTCGCCCTTTGATTACCTTAGGGGTGAGGTATTTTATATCAAACTCTGTCAGCAACACCAATCATCTTCCCAACTTCCCTACTAGTGAGAGTACTTATTTCAAATATTTTAGGGGATTCTCCTTTCCTACAACTTGTATCTTATAGGATTGGAAGTAATGACGCAACTTTCGGAAGCCCATATACAGCAAAACAGATCTTTTCCACCTCTTGATAACGGGCTTCATACAGAAGCATCTTCTTACTGAGGTAGTAGATTACATATTCCACCCCTGTCTCATTTGCCTATACCATCATCGCCCCCAACACTTCGGGTTCTGTGGCCAAATACAACACCAAGGGTTTGCCCGGCCTTGGAGGTTTTAGGACGGGCGGTTTAACCAAGTATTCTTTGATTTTGTCAAAAGCTTCTTGACATTGCCTATTCCACTCCACAGGCTGGTCTTTCCTCAATAACTTGAAGATGGACTCACATACTTATGTTAACTTGGCAATGAATCGACTGATATATTGGATTTTCCCAAGAAAGGCTCTAACTTCCTTTTCTGTATTTGTTGTGAGCATCTCGGTAATTGCCTTGATTTTTTCAGGGTCCACTTCTATCCCTCACATTCCTACCGTATGCCTTAACAACTTTCCGGATGTTACCCCAAACACACACTTCTTGGGGTTGAGTCGCAGGTTGTACTTATCGACTCTTTGAATGAATTTCTTCAGTACTTCTATATGTCCTGCCCTCGTCTCTGATTTAACCATCATGTCATCCAAGTATACCTCAATCTCCTTATGCATCAAGTCATGGAATAATATAGTGGCCATTCGCTGATAAGTGGCTCCCGCATTCTTAAGTCCAAATGGATCATCTTGTAACAATATATACCATACTCAGTGACGAAGGCAGTCTTATGCTTGTCTTCTTCCGCCATGAAGACATCGTTATATCCTGAGAATCCATCCGTAAATGAGTACATAGCAGATAAAGCCGCGCTATCAACCAACACGCCTATATGGGGTAGGGGAAAATCATACTTTGGGCAAGCTTTGTTGAGGTCCCTATAATCTATGCATATTCTGGCCTTTCCATCTTTCTTCGATACCAACACAATGTTGGCTAACCACTCGGGGTACTTCACCACCTTTAAGAACCACATCTATCTACTTCTTGACTTCTTCCCTAACCTTTTCGGCCCACTATGGCCTCATTCTTCGAAGCTTCTGTTTTACTGGTCTCATGTTCAGATAAGTTCGTATCATGTGCTGAGTAATACCCCTGTCCATTCTTGGCATGTCTTCATAGGACCAGGCAAATAATTTTGCATATTTTATTAATATTCTTTCTAATTATTTCTGCTCATCAGAGGTAACCTCACTTGCAATTAAAATTTCCTTAGGTTGAGTTAATGTCAAATATGCTTATGTCATGCATATTATGATGCAGACTAACAGGAAACGACTCGAACAAGTCAGTAAAATCAATGTCTTTATTATTAATAAATGCAGGATTACAATCAAGTAGGTCAGGAAAATAAACAACTTCAGCATTTACAACCTTGTCTTCTTCCACCTCATTGCTTTATTCGAGCGTCAGATTCTCCAACTGCAATAGTTCTTCTACCCATTTATCTTCCTCTTTTACAACTTTCTCTGCCTGTGGTTCTTTGCCCATCACATCCTAGAAGATCTTGAATCCTGGTACCATGATCCCATTGAATTCTACGGGTTCAGGCTCTCCCTGATATCCTGTGGATTTCACAAAGTATTCCATAAGATTCATCTTTTTTTGCTTGATCTTCGACTTATTCCCATCGGATTCATACCCCAATCCTCTCTTAGTGGTCTGTCCATTGAAATCTGATAGTGCTCTTATTCCTGGCCTCTAGCACTCAAACATATACCCGGCTCATATTTCATTCTCTTCATGCTTCTAGCTACCCATTCTTAAAATTTTGCTGCCAATTGGAACCTTGTGAAAGGCTGTATGTCTAAAGTAGCCACAACATTGTCTATTACAGCTCTGATGGTAATGACTTCCCCTACATGTGAGAATTTAATAACCTGGTGTAAAGTGGATGGCACACCCCCAAGTCTATGAAACCATGGCCTCCAATAACAGAGCAAATGTAGCTGGGATATCAAGCATTGTGAACTCTACCTTGTCTTACTACTGTGATGAAAGTACCTCTGACCTCATGTTTGCTATCGTCATATGCTTTGATAGTAATACTGGAGGGGCTTAAATATGTTGTCCGCATACCCAACCTTGACAGAATCTTCAAAGGGCACATATTGATAGATGAGCCATCATCCATATCACACAAGATGTATTCTTGCCTCTTATTTCCACTTTTATGAATAGCGGCTTGTTGTGATTCCTCCCCTCCATCGGGAGTTCTTCTTCAGAGAATATTATCATCTGTCTACCCTTTTTCTATATCGACCCTAGGAATAGTATCGGGTTTGCATCTTCAGGTACTATTATCTTACTTAGAGCTTTTACCATGGCACGCTTGTGCTCTTGAGAGGCGCATAGTAACTCCCATATGCTCACTTGTGCCCGTGCCTTCTTCAATTGATGCAACACAGTATCTCCTTCGGTGTTATCCGTATTCTCTGTCACCTCTTGGCCTTCTATTAGCACTTTTTTACATTTCTTCGTTACATCAGTGAAAAAACGTCCACTTTCAGTCATTCCCTTTACTTTCTCTTCGTCACTACTCGAGAAGTTTTACTAGAAATCTCTTTGCTGCTCTGTTTTATCTTCACTGCTGCTATCCCATATCTGTTAGACAATTATGACCCATAGCGTCACTATTTGTAAAAGACATTATGGTTTTTGTACAAATTAACTATGTGACTATGAAATTGATATTTTATCATTTCGTAATTGGATTACTTAAACATAAAGTGATAAAAGTCCTTATGATTAGTTCCGGATTATAAGATATGAGACAATATCAATCCACTAAGGTTTAATCATTAAATATCCCCAGTCATAGTATTATCGAGACTGGACATCGATAATACGGAATAGACTAGTATTGCACTTGTGCGCGTTGTGGGAGCATAACAGTATAGTTCTCATATATTTAAGTATTGGATACATATTATTAAGTGTAATGGGAGGTTGTGTTTACCGATTGTACGGAAACAACTTCGCTTCAGATAGACCCCACAGAATCCCATTGGTTGTATGACAATGTGTCTATGGGAATCCGAATTAGGGTAGGTGTATTTGGTCTTAACCTGAGACTTGCATCACTAATACTTACGACAATTATTACCCTTTAGTTTTGGTCGTCCGGGACTTTAACAGGTTCTGTGTACGCCTCTTCTGGGCTTATTGAGAATCGTAGAGTATTGGATGTGATATCACGATGGAAGTATAACTTCAGTCATATGAAGATGATGATCAAGCAGAGATACACAACTGGTACTCTAATGTGTTGCAACCATCGGGATATTATGGCAACATCATGATTATCCTATTAAAGAGACTAGTTGATTGTGATCCGATATATGCTTCGTACGAGGCAACACTATTCCAACCCCAAGCCTTGTATGTGACATCTGATACTAGATCGCTATACACAATACTACATATTCTAGATTATATATTCCAGTAAGAATATTTCTAGAGAATTGGGTAGGCACGGTGCTTTGCTAAAAACCAACCATGTCTTGTAAATCGGTTAGCACGTAGTATGAGGTACGCACTTAATCGGATAGTCCGATAACCAGATATACTGCCAACATATCCAGAGGTCTATTGGGTCGCTTCCCAAAGATTCACTGATGCCAGTTGATTTAAATTAGAATTAATCTGTGATTAATTAAGAGAGAGAAAATTAATCTGGGATTAATTGAGGCATTATTTAATCTGGTTTTAGATATGTTTGAAAAGAGAGAGCGTGATTAATTTGAAATTAATCGGTAAAATAAATTTAATAGTTAAATTGATTTTTCTATTTAATTTATTGATATGGGCTAAAATTAATATATCGGATATATTAATTGGAATTAGATTTCAATGTGAAATTAAAGTCGGACTTTAATACATGCGAATTGATTAATTTAGAATTAATTCGTAAACGGCATTCGTAATATATTTGCGAGGCGTCATTATTTAATTAAATTAGATTTAATTATTTAGCGATGAAAATTCGTTTAATCCGATTAAACGAATCTGAGCCGAGGTAAACATTCGTAGAAACTGTTTGAATTTTGAATTCAAAATGTGGGGCCCACTTCACATGTGGTAGTTGGGAGAGTGGTTGGCATTTATGCCAAACCACCAACTTTCCCAACCACCTTGGAATGGTTTTGGTGAAACCATTTACCCAACCACTTTGTTTAGGTGAAAAAGGTACATTGGACTTCACCAAAAGCCTTTCTCTCTCTCATTTTGGTAACACATCAATCAACAAAAACCCTAGCTTCATCCAAATGGGCGTGAACTTGGTCCCCCCTCTCTTTGATTTTGTGGCAAAATCATTCAAAGCTGGTACTTCAAAGATCAACAAAGGTGATAGGGAAACAACTCAAAGCTTGGAATCAACATTGAGAGGTTGGATCTTGGAGATCACTTCTCAAAATTTTTAAATTCCAATCCGTTCATTGTAAGTATATTTCGTAACTTATAATGATCTTTATCACATACTTTCATGCTTATTAGATCCTTGGCATGTTCTATGAACACTAAAAAGTGTGTATTTGGGCTTAATGGGCTTGGTTTGACCAAGTTTGGTTTTGGACTTTTGGATTAGATCTAATTGGACCTAAAACCAATTCCATAAAGTCCAAATACATCACTTGACCCTTTAAAGAATTTAATTGGGCCCAATGGACCTAAATTGATTTGTTGGCAATAGGGTGATTCCTATTGGGCCTTGGAATTTTGGGTTTGATCCATTATGGCCAAAGCTCATGCCTTAAGAATCAATTAAAAGCCCATTGGACTATAATTAAAATGGCAATGGATGTTAGTGGGCCTTTGAGACCCATCAAGATTGGATTTGGAATCCAAGTCTTTAAGGCATATAATAAGTGTAAGTGTTTAATTTGGAATTAAATTTGAATTAGTATTGAATACAAATAAATTAGATTTAAAGTTGTAGTTCGATATAATTCAAGAATACGTACTTAAAAGTATTTATTCTTAAACGAGTTGGACTCGTGCAAATCAAATCGTTGTTTGAACATTGGATGGTCATTAATTCAAAGATTAATTAATTGGATTAGATTGATTGAATAACATGCTTTGTATTAATACATGAATGTGTTGTATGAATAATATATATCAGATGGATATTAGAAGGGTGGGGGCAATTTTAGAAATTGTAATAATTTTAGAATTTATTAATTGGACCTGCGTGTCCAGCCTTCTATCTTTTTACTCTTTGTAATTCTCTTCTCATCCATTCCCCTCAATGTTAATGAGGTTTCTTTATTGTATTATGTAATTTGGTAGAAGTTAGAATAGTTCTAGCCAGAGAGAGGAAATAGTGTGATTTGTTCTAGGAATAATTTGTGAGATATCCATCCGCATATTATTATGAATTTATTTACCGCGCCTTATTATGCTTTTAGAATGCATGTTTAAGGGTGTATGATGAGACCTAATCAAAGATAATTAATTGGTTGCCAATTACGCGACAAACCCTCAACAAATATTAAGCGTTTTCCTTCAATTGAATGATTCATTCTCAATATCCAATATTGGCATTGGTTTGTTGGCCAAAGTCAAGACATTTGTCCATCGAGGATGTGTTTGAATCATGAAGGCTTTGTTCCATATCGCATGCCTTGGGCAAGTTGTGATTTGTTGGCTAAAGTCAAGATCACTTCTTGTTCATCGACATAGATTACACAGCTTTCCAAGTCAATGGGTCCCGCTTGACTGAAATCATTAAGCTTGTTGTGCCAAAGCCAATGCTTAGTTGATTCAGAGGAAAATGTTAGGAAATTATATTGGATATATTGGCATATATATTGTATATATGTTTTGGACTTGGAGGTCCACCTACCGGATCTAGGAATTGGATGAGATCCAATTGATCTTAGAGATCTACCTAGTTAAATATCATACAGCTTGTTGGCCAATGTCAAGGTTGTGCGTTATTTAATGGGATCCTATCCCCATAGGAAACTGGGTTTCCCGAGTACTCAACAGATGGTTAGAGGCTCGCCGAAAAATAGTGGGAGGCTAGTATTGAATTTGCAATTTCATTCAAATACTAGCCAAATACATGCTTTCAAATTATTTCGTCAATTATAAATGTTTATTAGTTGGACTAATATTTTATTATTTTTCTTGTAACAGTTAGAATGTACCCATACATCGTTAATTAAGTAGTTTGACTATTGCAATTAAGATGACAGGAAAGAACAGTGTCCGGGATATCATCATGGGTGATAATGTCTTCAAAGACACGAACTTTTTTCTGACTGGGAAATGAATCTCATGATTATCCTGGGATCCGAGAAGTTACTCTATACTATAGAGAGACCACTTGGGCCTAAGCCCGGACCTGATCAGTTGCTTAAGCTAGATCTTTGGAAGACTCATAGCGATAACAACTCCATTGCTCAGTCCATTATGCTTGCTACTATGACTCAACAATTCCGTTGACAGAATACGGGATTGGATCCCTATAACATGTTGGAGAAGTTGCACGATCTTCATCGATCTAATTTTAAATCGCAGAGATATGAGTTACAGAAGAAGCTATTTCGTGCTCGCATGTCAGAGGGTGCATCTGTTGAGCACCATGTCACAGATGATTACTGACATTGATCAACTAACACAGATGGGCATTGTCTTCGAGGCTGAGACTTCGATAGCTTTGATCTTACAGTCTCTCCCCGATACTTGGAGTGGGTTCATCATGAACTACAATATGATGAACCAACATGATACTCTTGGAGAGTTAATATCCATACTGAAAGAAGCTGAAAAGGAACTTCTAAAGGGCAAGAAGCGCGAGGCGCACTTCGCTTCAACATCTCAGTCTCCAAGGGCTTGGCCCATGGCGATTGGAGGTATTTAGAAGAAGAAGAAGAAGGGTAAGGCCAAATCGTCAAAGACTTCTGGGAAGTCAAGGGACAAATCCCAAGATGTCTGCCTGCAGTGTGGTAAACGGGGTCACTGGAAGCTTGACTACCGTGAGTACAAGGCACAGATGAAGGATAAGAAAGCGGGCAAGGCACCGGCTTCAGGTATGTTTGTTATTGAGATAAACATGTCTACTACTAGTTCTAAAAATTAGATTTTTGATTCTGGTTGTGGTACTCATATATGTACTGATGTGCAGGATCTGCAGATTAGCAGGAGACTAGCCTCAGAGGAGATTGATCTACGCGTTGGAAATGGGACACTGGTCGCCATTTTGGCCGTTGGCACTTTTGTTTTAGAACTGCCATCGGGGCATGTACTTAAACTTTCAAACTGTTATTATGTACCTAGTTTGACTAGAATATTTTCTCTGTATCTTGTTTTACCCAATACGGGTACACTTTTGTATTCCGAAACACTGGGTGTTTTGTTTATAAAGATGATTTTGAGATATGTTCTGCTGATGCTAGTAATGGTCTTTATATTTTGAATATAAACAAATCTCTAACATATAATATAACAAACAAAAGGCTTAAACTAAATAACAAAGATGAAACTTATATGTGGCATTGTCGTCTAGGACATATTAACAAGACTCGCATATCCACACTTTCGAAGAGTGGGTACTTGGACGAATTTGATCCAAATTCATATGACGTCTGCGAATCTTTCTTATTAGGCAAAATGCCTAAAATACCTTTTAGCGGAAAGGGTGTACGTGCCACCGAACTAATAGCCCTCGTTTATAGTGACGTATGTGGGCCCATGTCTAGCCAAGCTAGAGGTGGATATGAATATTTCGTAATCTTTATGGATGATGCATCGCGTTATGGTTATGTGTATCTTATGAGACACAAGTCGGAAACCTTTGAGAAATTCAAAGAGTTTCGACACGAAGTAGAAAAACAGACCGGCAAAAGTATTAAGACATTACGGTCTGAACGTGGTGGAGAATACTTGAGCAATGAGTTTCTTGACTACTTGAAAGAGTATGGTATTCTTTCACAGTGGACTCCTCCCGGAACACCACATTTAAATGGTGTGTCCGAACGGAGAAACCGAACTTTATTGGATATAGTGAGGTATATGATGAGTCGCACAGAGCTACCTATTTCCTTATGTGGGTATGCTTTGAACAGTGCCATACTTATTTTGAATAAGGTTCCATCAAAGTCTATTCAACAGACTCCGTATGAGATATGGACAAGAAAGAAACCGGGTTTCTCATTCCTGAAGATTTGGGGATGCTGGGCATACGTTAAACGTTTGGAAGGTACCAAACTAGGACCCAAATCGGATAAATGCCTATTTATAGGTTATTCTAGGGAAACCAAAGGATATTGCTTTTACAACCCACAAGAGAACAAAGTATTTGTTGCTCTACATGCAGTTTTCCTTGAGGGAATTCCTTAATGCAGTGGTTAGGGAGAGGAAAGTAGAACTCGATCAAAATCGGAGTGAAACTGTTCCTGGCACAAAATCCTTAACGGAATAAGAACAGCTCATCAGGGATGAAACTGTACCACAACCTTCGAATACACAAGAACCGCGTAGGTCGCAGAGAGTCAGAAACCAACCTGAGAGGTATGGGTTTCTGATCTCACCTCATGTGGATGTCAATCTTATTAAGGAAGACGAACCGGCTACATATGAGGAAGTGATACAAGATATCGACTCCGCTTTATGGCAATAAGCCATGAAGTCCGAAATGGATTCCATGAACACCACCAAGTTTGGACACTGGTTGATGCACCAGAAGGCGTAAAGCCTATTGGTTGCAAGTGGATCTTCAAGAAGAAGACCGACATAGATGGCAATATACAAACGTACAAAGCTAGGCTTGTAGCGAAAGGGTATTGTCAACGACATGGTGTCGATTATGACGAAACATTTTCGCCAGTTGCCATGATTAAATCCATTCGAATTATGCTTGCTATTGCTGCATATTTCGATTACGAGATATGGCAGATGGACGTCAAAACCGTTTTCCTTAATGAAAACCTTTTGGAGGATGTTTATATGCAACAGCCTGACGGTTTTGTCGTGCCAAAACTTACAAACAAGGTTTGTAAGTTAAATCGATCCATTTATGGATTGAAGCAAGCATCGCTTTCTTGGAACCAATGTTTTGATGAGATCATCAAAGAATATGATTTTATTCAAAATGAGGATGACCCTTGTGTATATAAGAAGGTTAGTGGGAGCGCACTGATATTCATTATCCTTTATGTTGATGATGTATTGCTTATTGGCAATGACATTCCTATGTTAATAGCGGTGAAAGCTTGGCTTTCATTAAAATTCTCCATGAAAGATCTGGGAGAAGCAGCCTATATACTAGGAATAAAGATCTACATGGATAGATCTTGAAAGCTGCTTGGACTCTCCCAGAGAACGTACATTGACAAAGTGTTGAAGCGATTCAACATGGATCAGTCCAAGATGGGACTGTTGCCATGTCATATGGCGTCACTCTATCAAAAGACATGTGTCCTAAAACTAAAGATGAGAGAGACAACATGAGTCGGATCCCGTTCGCTTCGGTAGTTGGATCGATCATATATGCCATGATATGTACGCGACCTGTTGTCTCGTACGCTTTGAGCATGTGTAGTCGCTATCAGGCCGATCCAGGTGATGGTCACTGGATGACGATTAAGAATATCCTTAAGTATCTTAGACAAACTAAGGATGCCTTCTTAATCTATAGAGATGGAGAACTTGAGGTAACTGGGTATACCGACGCAATTTTCCAAACCGATAAAGACAACTCTAAGTCTTAATCTGGGTATGTGTTTTGTTTGAACAACAGAGCAGTAAGCTGGAAATCTTCCAAGCAAGAGACTGTTGCTGATTCAACAACAGAACCGAAGTACATTGCTGCGGCTGAAGCAGTAAAAGAGGCAGTTTGGATTTGTAAATTCCTAATTGGATTAACGGGCCTATAGCGTAGGCTAAGGAACCATGGTCTCATCAACGATCCAAGCATGTTCTTTGACGTTTCCATCTGATTTGTGAGATCATACATCATGGCGATGTGAAGATCGAGAAGGTCGCATCAGATGATAACATTGCAGATCCGCTGACGAAAGCTATTTCACAGCAAATGTTTGAGCGACATGTACATAGTTCAAGTGTTAGATGATTGAAATATATAATCAAATATAATTTAAATTAATTAACCTCAATTACATTGATTACTATAATCCAATTATAAAATCAACTGTAAACTGAAATTAATTAATTCAAACATATTGATTAATATAATCCAATTATATATAATCAACTATAATACAGTCCAACTGTATATTAAAACAACAATTTAAATATTAGTCCAACTAACATTTAATCTAACAATGAAATAATTTGAATGAGCGCGTATGGCGAGTAATTGAACGAGTATTGCTAATTCAATTCTTGCCTCCCACTATTTTTCGGCGAGCCTCTAACCCTCTGTCGAGTACTCGGAAAACCGTGTTTTGCTAGTGGGCTAAGATCCCGTTAAATATCACACAATCTTGACTTTGGCCAACAAATTGTATGATAATTAACTAGGTAGATCTCTAAGATCAATTGGATCCAATCCAATTCCTAGATCCGGTAGGAGGACGTCCAAGTCCGAAACATATATCTTATATATGCCAATACATCCAATGTATTATCTAACATTTTTCCTCTGAATCAACTAAGCCTTGGCTTTGGCACAACAAACCTAGTGATCCCAGTCAAGCGTGACCCATTGACCATGGAAAGCTTCGTAATCAATGTCGATGGACAAGAAGTGGTCTTGACTTTGGCCAACAAACCACAACTTGGACAAGACACTGATATGGAACAAAGCCTTCGTGATTCAAACACATCTTCGACAGACAAAGGCATTGACTTTGGCCAACAAACCAATGCCCTTAGATCTTGAGTAAGAATCACTCAATGGAAGGAAAGACGCTTAATATTATTTGAGGGGTTTTTCGCGTGCAAATTGACAACCAATTTATTATCTTTGTTAAGGTCTCATCATCATACACCCTTAAACATGCATTCTAAACACATAATAAAGCGTATATGAAATAAAATAATAATGATATGCGGATGGATACTTTACATTGATCCTAGATCAAATCTCTCATTTTCTCTCTCCAAAGCTAGCACATGTATTACTTCTACCCGTTACACTACACTTCTAAAGAAACCTCATTAACATTGAGGGGAATAGGTGAGAAGAGAATAAAATGAGAATAGAGGTGATAAGGCTGGACACGCAGGTCCAATTAATAAATCAAATTTATTACAATTTCCAAAATTGTCCCACCCGACTAATATCCATCCGATATACATTATTCACGCATCGCAACCATGTATTCATACAAGCATGTTATCAATCAATCTAATCCAATTAATTAATTTGATAATAGTGATCATCCAATGTTCAAACAACGATTTGATTTTTGCTCGAGTCAAACTCGTTTTACGAATAAGTACTCAAAGTACGAATTCTCGAATTAAATTAAACTACATAATTAAATCCATTTAATACGCATTTAATTCTAATTCTCTATTTAATTCAAATTAAATATTACACTTTCATTAACGAACCTTCTACGATTTAAATTCCAAATTCAATCGTTGTGGGTCTCAAAGCCCAATTAACGTCCAACGTTTATTTAATTAAAGTCCAATGGGCTTTTAATTAATTTCTTAAGGCGTGGACTTTTGGTCAACTCGGGTCAAACCGATAACCAAAGTCCAATCCGGGAGTTACCCATAAGCCTTTAAATTAATTTTGGCCCATTAGGCCAATTAAATAATTAAGGTTCATTAAGTCATAATTGGACTTTATGGATGCGGTTTTGGGCCTAATTGGATCCAACCAATTTTGCCTAAACCCAACTTTGTACAACAAAGCCCAAAAGCCCAATTACAACTTATGAGGCCCAATTTCCAAAAACAAGGCCAATTAATTAACTTATAAAATTCCAAATTTCATAATTAATTAACCTAAGTGTCATACATAATTAACCACCTAATTAATATTTCTAAAACATCAATTAGCATACTTAATCATGCATTTCTACATCAAATAGTGTCCAACACAATTTATCAAAATCAAACCCATTTTACTTGCTTTAAAGTCTCTTGGCAATTTGGGGATTTTACGTCCGAATCGAATTCAATCCAATTAATTTCACAATCGACATTCAATCATATTCCCGAATGATTTCCAACACATCCAATGTTCAAAAATCAAAAAATTCCAAGACATTTAGGGTTCTTTAATTTCAGCCATCTTAAGCAATTTGGGGAAATTTTTTCCAAACATAATTTCAACAAATTGATCCAATCAATCTTAAATTAAACATACTTTAAGCATTCTCATTCATCCAATTTCACAAAATATGCTCAAAATCAAGTTTACCCAAATTTGTCACTTTATGCCAACATAAAAAATTGGGGAAATTTGTTCCAAACACAATTTCTTCAAATTGATCCAATCAATCATTAATTCAACAACATTTAAGCATACTTAATCAATCAATTTAATCAAATCATGCTTCAATTGATTTTACCCAATTTGTCATGCCCAAAATTTGGGGAAAATTGAATCCAATCCAATTTCATGAAATTGATCATGCACAACTTCAATTCATCAACATACAAGCATACTTTATCATCCAATTTAACCAAATCATGCTTCAATTGATTATCCCCAATTTCAAACCCTAAAAGTTTCATGCTTGATAATAGCTCTGATACCATTGTTGAGTTCTAATTTAGGTCCCAAGATCAACAAATTCAAGCACAAAATAGCATGAATACATCAAAGGAATACGACGGAATACATACTCACATTGATTGGTTTGATGCTAGGAAGAACAAAACCCATTTTGCACCTTCTGTGAGTTCGGTTTTGGCCTCCTTAGACTGCTATCATGCTCGGTTTTGGGCTATCTTCTTCCTTGAAAAATCGGCCATTGAAGACCTCCATGGAAGCTCAAAGCTTCAAGGTTCAAAAGGAATTCCAAGCTCATAAATTCGTTTCCCTATCACCATAATATAACCCATGTGTGTGTTAGCACTCTTTCTTCTTCATTGTCTTTGATCAAACCAAAAATTGAAGAAGAATTGGCTCAAAGCCGTGAGAGATGATGAAGAAAATGGAGGTAACCCATTTTCTTTCATCAAAAACGTAAATGGTGGTATCAAGAGAGAGAAAAGAAAAAACTTTTATATATATGTCTTATTTTAATCATTGACCAAGTAAATAAATAAACATATATTAAAACTTTAAATCAAAAGTCAAAAGCAAAAGCAAAAAGTGCTTTTCAATCACTTCACTTTTACTTTAAGTCACATCACTTCACTTTTACTTTAAGTCACATCACTTTAATAAAGTGACATGTTGTCAAGTCACATCACTCAAAGTGACAATTGATTTGACGCATGATGTGACTAACGATTTGACGTTTGATGTGACTTGCGTACCGCGCTCGAATTCGAAAAACGAATGCGCTCGTAATCACTCTCGGGCTCGGGTTCGCTAATTCCAAATTAACGAATTTTCCGTCGTGTCGTAATTAAATGATTACGCCTAGCGAATTCACTATTCACGTCACTAACGTATTAATTCTAAATTAATTCGTTCGCCCGAATTAAAATCTAATTTCAATTCCGCATCGAAATCTAATTTCGTTATAATATATCGAATATATTAATTTATCGATTAATTCCAAATTAATCGTTCTCTCTCTTTAACGATATTTTATCCGAGATAAAATATCTCCGTAATTAATCCCAGATTAATTTTCTCTCTCATCGAATTAATCCCAGATTAATTAAAGTTCGAGTCATACATCATCGGTGAATCTTTGGGAAGTGACCCATGAGATCTCCGATATATTGGCAGTAAATTCGGTCGTCGGACTATCCGAACATGTAAGTACCTCGTACTACGTTTATACCGATTTACAAGACAAGGTTTGCTTCTAGCAAAGCGCCATGCCTACCCAATTGTCCAGAAATATTCTTACAGGAATATATAGATCTGTATCAAGCGTAGTATACCGTAGTATTGCGTATTTCTGTCCAGTATCGGATGATCACGTGCTAGGCCTGGGGCTGGAATTGTGTCTGCCCCGTAGGAAGCACATATCGGATGATTGGCAACTAGTCTCTATAATCGGATAAACATGACCTAGTCATAATATCCCGATAGCTCGAGCATTTAAGAGAACGAGTTTCTGTATCCTACGTGACCGTCATCTCCACTATGACTGGAGTGATACTTCCATCTTGACATCACACCCAACACACTACGATTCTCAATATACCCAGTATCGGCGTACGCAGAACCGATTAAAGCCCTGGACGACCTCAACTAAAGTACATTGATTGTCGCAAGTGTTAGCGGTGCAAGTCTCAGGTTAATACCAAATACACCTACCCTGATTGCAGACTCCCATAGACACATAGTCATACTACCAATGGGATTCCGCGGGGGTCAATCCAGAGCGAAGCTGTTTCCCGTACCATTGGTGAAACACAACCTCCTATTACACTTGCATGAGTATCCTATACCCAAATATATGAGAACTATGCCGTTGTGCCCTCACAAACGCGCACAAGTGTAATACTAGTCTTTTACGTATTTATCGATGTCCAATCTCGATAATACTCTGACTATGGATATTTAATGATTTATCCTTTGTGGACTGATATTGTCCCATATCATTCTCCGTCCAGGAACAAATCATAGGGACCTCTCATCACTTATATATCTAGGTGATCTAATCATAAATGATAAGAGTGTCATCTCCTTTATTACATAGTTAATTTGTTCAACAAAACCGTGATCTGTACAAAAAGTGACGCTAATTGTCCAACACTTAAACTGCAGGAAACTCTTCGGAAGAGTTTCCATGATCGTTGTCACCTGGCTACGCTCGTCAATACGAGCTCTATGGGTTTCAGCAGTATTGAGATAAGTCATCATCCTTAAGAGATGCTCTCGGACTGATGTCCATTCCTTCATCCTAGCAATCATCGCTGAGACCATGGCCTCATGGTGTTGACGCTCCGAAGGCTGCCCAAACATGCCCTGTAATGACTCCATCATCTGAGATGCTAGAGCCATAGTTTCGTACTTTGCAGCAAGAACCTCAGGCATCTATGCTAGCAAGTAGCAGCGGGCTTTCTCATTTGCTGTGACCCATTTCTGATAGGTATCGCGCACAGCTTGGCCAGCATTTCTGGCTGGCTCAGGAGGATGTTCCTCCGTCAGAATAAACTTTAGGTCTTCACAGACCAAGATAACGTTCATGTTACTTTTCCATTTTACATAATTTTCTCCGGTCAACTTATCATTTGACAGAATGGAAATAATTGGTGAAACCATGGTTGAAAATAAAATAATCATGCATTTAACATTCATTCATGGCATATTAAAATCATCAAAGAATTTTGGCATAAAATTAAACAGGATGCATGAACCATGAATAATGAATAAGAAACCTAAAAGAATTACTATGCCACGGAGATCTATCATCCCACAAGTAAGTGCCGCCGTAGGGTAGGTCAAGTACTCGCATGATAGATTGAGACAATCTCAGCTGTTTTAATATATGCGGGAATAACTCTTATTCCTATATCAAACAACTACCATTTTATTTGATCAAGGAATTTCATTACATTTAATTATTCCTTTGTGAGTGTAACCCGTCGTTTCGGGATTCTTTGACTTAACAAGTGAAGTGCCGCCGTAGGGTAGGTCAGTTCACAAGATACATCTAGAATCTCTATCCTTTCGGAACCCAAACTTGATATTGACCCAAAATGGACACCATCCATAGGGGGACGAAAACAAAGCCGTCTCGAGGCGCCTTTTGAATCTCACATTTTTGGACTAACAATGGAGATCGCGGGATGTACTGTCGTATATCCATCTCCCACTCACTATTTTAAACTTAAGGTTTCTATCTAAAATATCTAATATTTTATCCTAACTAGTGTGGATAAACTTATGGCGGCTAAAGCATAATTTATTTTCACCAGTTTGTCATAAGTGAGCTAATCAATTTTAACTATTAAAATTGGGTTACTAATATCCTATTAGTCTCTACTAATAATTATACTCCATTAAACTATTTAATTAGAGTGGCATAAATGAGCTACAATATTTTAACTCTTAAAATACTAATCACTTAAAGGTCTAAAACCATAGAATTCTAAATGGTCAAAATTTTAAATAAATTTTTTAATAAATCTTAATGCGTCATAAAATCCAATAGTACGTGGAATGTATCCCGAGTACAGACCACATTTCTGTCCATACGGAATCGGCTATGGAATTTATATCTGGGTTTCCATCCTATATACCAATGGAATTTATTATGCACCAATTAAGTCTAATATATTAGAATTCAAGTTTTAGACACTTAATCCCATTAATCTAATTAATGATTTTAATGCATATCATTTTCTAACTTAAACATTTTAAATTACATAAAATCATAATTTTATGTCTATAATGATAATGCATCTATGACATGTTATGGCAAGTAAAATGCACGAGTGGGCACCATAGGCTATACGACATGTTATTCAAACAATTCGAAATACATACATATAACATAATAAAAATTATTTTGCATTGACCGGGCTCTTATTTTTTTTTTCTATACTAATCTAATTAGTACATAATATTTACCAAGGCATTTCTTGGCCTTCAAATCCCGCTTCAAAGTGGTATTGGCTCCATTCGCGACTTCGATGCTCCATATTACAAAGAATTGAAATTTAACATTGAAATCAAAATTACAATGAATATAAACAATGGTCTTATAGCCTTACAACCTAAAATCAAAACCAACTACAAAAATAAGAGCCATAAAAATTTACGGCCAATGCAAAATCCATTCATCACATGAAATATAAAAACCATTCATCACATGAACTTAATAATGTGCCCACTCATCTAAACATGCATATCATATTTATAACTCATATAAACATGTTAAAACAGAAACTTTAAATAATAAAGTGAAGGGTTAAGAGCACTTTTCAACCTCGCTCATGATGCCAATTGTAGGGAATGCCTTCCCCCGCGCAGCAGAAGCGGTGAGGCTCAGGAATCGAACCTGAAAATTTTTTCTGCTCTTCCCTTTGCTTGGCCGAACCACACCAGTGGATTCACTGATCTTTTGGACAAAATCTCAGCTCTGAATAGCCCCGAAATAGTCCCGGAACATCCCTTGAACTGTAGTGAAATAACGGACTGTTTTGGACACATTATGGGCGCGAACCGCACCCAGTTCCAGGTCTGATTTGTGCCACTCACTGCTCAATTTTAGATCTGATTTTTCTCCCAAAAACAATCCTAACACAGCCCTAAAATTATCCCAAAGTGTTTCCCAAAATCCCGAATGAAAACCAAATAAAACGGAGCTCCCTGAGAACTTATATCTGCGTAAATTGCCGGGATTCCAGGGGCTGGTTGCCGTGACTTGTGTTAAGTATTTGGGGATGTTTTTCAACGTCACGAGGTCTTCCGAACTATGTCTCGACACTAACGAAGGGTAGTGTGGGCTACACTTATAAATTAATCTCTAAAAAGTTTAGAGAATAATCACACACAATAAAAGAATTCTCAACTCTTGAGAGCTTGGAGAAGGAGATGGAGGCTAGGGTTTTTGATTTCTTGGATCTGAAAAATTAAATCATAATTTCTCTTTTATACTTATTGTTAATTTTTCATTAAACAAATCAACCACTAGTCTCCCAATATAGTCAAATTTCGGCCAAGGGTGGGGTAGGATTCCTTGTTTGATTTTGCTTCCAAAATAAACAAATCCTACTCCCTTTAGGACTCCAAATTTTCGGCCAAGGGGGATTTAATTTGGATTTGATTTTGATTCCAAAACAAACAAATCATATCCCTAATATGGCTCCAAAAATTCGGCCAAGGTAGGGGACAATTAGGATTTGATTTTGTTTCCAAAACAAACAAATCATATTCATTATCCAATAAGGAATCCTACCTTAGTAATAATCCTTAGCCTTATTAATTATATCATATATAATTTAATGTTCTAATTTAACAATTATCATATATAATTATTAATACTTTATATTAACTTTTAATATAAAGTCTTATTTGTGATATAATTATTATTAATCATATTAATAATATTTATTCCTTTTGTGAGTATATAATTGGACCATCCAATTATATTAGCTCCGCAATAGTAAATCAAGCTAGCACGGGGACCAAGTAGACCTACGGTTCTGAGCTCCAATAATCTCGAAATATTAATTAAGCTCTTAATTAATTATTCCGAATTATTAACTCCGGGTTATTCCACTAAAACCCGAAGTTGCACTCTCGTTGCGGTGGATGAAATATTAAGCCGAACCAAGTCGGTGTCCACCGATATAGTCATTGCATATGAATTGATCCTTCACGAATATCTCGTAATTAGAGCCGGGTCATAATATCCGTTATACCCCTCTAATTATTTTATCTTAAGTACCATTGATTCTCTAATGAATGATTCATTCATAACTGTTATGAATATTAATCTTTCTATTCGTAATAGAAAGACTTGAACGCTCTAATCGTTCAAGTACCGAATCAACCCTTAAGAGAGATGTTCATCTACTTCTCGCAAGAAGGAGTGAATTTCATGTCTATGTAAAACGTTCTCAGCTACATAACAGACTATGCGCCTAAAGTACATAGTTATTGGTTGGGATTGATGCACCAACCTCACCTTTGTAAATTAAAGGACATGTCCCGCCATGCAGGAGTTCGTAGTACACTCAGGATTAAGATCAACCTATATATGACCATCAAGTAGATTGAAATGAATTTCTTTGTTTAATAGATGTTATAAGAATGTTATTTCTATCTGGGTCCAGTCCTATATGATCACATCATATAGGTGCCTCCATTCTCATGTCTCTACATGGACGATCCGGATTAAGATCGCCATCCAAATATAGAATGGACCGCAGCTATAGATAAACCACAAATAAAGTACCGGTTTGTTTACTCTCTATGGACTATTTAAGATTACTAACTTCAGACTTAATCCTCTGGTGCATGACACTTATGCACCAAGTCTTGAAGGTACATAAGAAATCTATGGTATTTATGAAGATATATAATATGCGAAAATTAAAACAAACAATTTGATGAATGAATAATGCATCATTTTATTTCTATACAAAAGAAACCATTTAGATCTCATGTAGCTCTAGGGCATACATCCCAACAATTCGGATCAGTTTGGACCTTCTAAGCCCATCAAGATTTTCATACAAGTTGTCTCGTTATCATTTTAAAGCGTTCAATCAGATTATCGTGAGGTGTAAACTTGTCCCAGTTGAAAAGGCCCAACAAGTTTACACTTTTGCGATTAAGTGGCTAAATAACTTCAAATGACAGGGGATGCAAACACAAGGTGGTCCATCATCATTTTGAAAACTTTTGGCCAAACTCGCCCCGACTTAAGTGGCCCAACAAGTTCATATCCTATGACGAGAAGCCCAAATGGATCCAAATGATAATAGGCCCAAACACAAGTATGTGGTTAGCTTCTATAGGATACATAACTATGGTTCGTATGTGGGCTCACAAGGGTATGGACAAGGCTCTCATCGGTGAAGGGTTGCACTACGCCCTTTTTTATACCTATGGTACGTGCCAACATGTGATGGTTATCATCCCATAACGATCCGCCGCCTTAAGTGAAAATGACTTCATAATACATGACGCCATCAAAGGTAAGAAGGGTATACAAAATATATGAGAATTGGTTAACCAAAGCCAAAGCCACGGACAATACAAGGCATTGTTTCAAGACCGATTCTCTATCCCTAGTGGAGTCACCATCTGTATGATGCTCGGTGACCACGACACTATTGGGCTCGTAGAGAGTATGGATTAGCCTGCGGGGGACTAAACCGGAGAATAAATGAGTCGCCACCTAGTCTGAATTGGGAAAGATTTAAGGCCGCACTCACCATTCGCAAGGGAAGACCTCAAACCTTTGGGTTCGGAATGGTCATTTACTTATGTCAGTATAAAGGTTGGGTTCACACAATGGTATAGCCAAGTCTTATTACAATTCATGCATAAAAGTGAATAAAAATGTAATAACATACCCAACCAAAATAATAATCACAATAACATAATTCCAAAAGCATATTTAATTAAGAAGTACGAGATGCGATAATGAAAATTATAATAAACCATCAAAAGCAGGAAAAGCGTCAATAAATAAATAGCAAACAAAAGGGGGTATTTCTCGAGTGGCACGTGGAGTTATATCTCAAGTACAGACCGTACTATAGTCCATTCGGATTAGGCTACGAAATTTACATCTGGGTTTCCATCCGATATACCGCAGGGGATAATAACACACATAATTGTCAATGCAATATAAACGGACATAAAAAATAGACTCAAAATAATATAACGATACATATATGACTAATCATCAATATGAGCAAAAAATAAACAAAATAACGGTGAAATAATAAGACAATAATAAAGGTGAATAAATAGATAAAAAATGATAAATAACAAAATGCTAAATAAAGAAAAAATGTGACCAGAAATTTGGTCGTCTTTGATGTATGACTTCGCATACCCGGCTGGAAGTATTTGTTGGGGTTGGTGCCCAGAGCGCCAATTCCCGATTGTATTTCCTTGAAAATACTATTGTAAATATTTTATTTTGAATAAAATGATTAGTGTCTATAATATTATATATCTTCTAAATGGTAAAGACGTAATAGGCCTTAGGATGATTAGTCATGATATAGTTGCAAAAGCGTCGCAACAGACATAGAGTTGTATCATGACGTTGTCATTTTTAGATAGTTCCCGGTTAAGGTTAACACTACTTGGTCAATAAAGTAAACCCATTGAGACCGGTACATGTCGTATACTAGAATATATGATTCGGATAGTTTCTCAATGAATCATTAGTCTTGGGACTCTGTTGGACAAAGAAATCGGTGACGCTGTTCCCGGCTCGTGGCACGGTTGGGAGTACGGAGTACCCCGCGGGGGACTAAATCGGAGAATAAAGGAGTCGCCACCCAGTGTGAACTGGGAAATAATTTAAGGCTGCACTCACCCCTTGCAAGGGAAGACCTCAAATCGTTGGGTTCAGAATGGTCCCTTACTTATACCACTTGTAATGAACGGATTCACGCAATAATATAACCAAGTCTACGCAATATACATATGCAAGAATAACCTATATCTAAGTTTGCATACATATGAGTAAAACCTACGTCTAAGTTTGCATACATAGAAGTAAATAAATAAAAGCAAGCACGCAATCTCATGAACATATTAAGTTGATAAATATGGAAATATAAATAAATAATAATCGTCTAAACATAAACATTGAAGAGATACAATTAAGTTCCTAACGCGAAAGAAATAACTAAATCATGTATGGAAATAACGTGCGATTTCTAATGAACCATGGATAAACACAATATTAGACAAAACGAAATATGCGCGTTTCCCAAGTAGTACGTGGAGTTTATCCCAAGTTTATACCGCACTAACGTTTATTCGGTTTCGGCTATAGAATTTACGTCTGGGTTTCTACCCGATATACCACGAAAGATAACATAAAATCATTCATCCAACAACAAAAACATACATGAACCAACAATATGCATGCGAAGAAATACTAATAAATAATTGAAAAAGATGAACGAGAGTAAATAAAAGGGTGCCCTCAGGTCTCACCTTTTAAGTCGCCTCTTGGAAGTGCGTTATGCGGTCGTCAGAAAGAGTTAATGCTCCGCAACTCCTCCGGTTCACTGGTTCAATATTTTCCTTCGTTGCTTCATTGTTTTGGACTGATGTTTTCTCTATTTTTACGGCTGTTTTTGCTATTATTACTGTTATTTTTTAGACTATTTTAGGGTGCAATTTTTTTTTGTGATTTAGGGGTTGTTTTAGGAGTGTAGTTTTTTTGTGATTTAGGACTGTTTTATGGTGTAGTTTGCGTGAATTAGGGCTATTTTAGGGTGCAATTTACGTGAATTAGGGGGGCTATTTGGGGCTATATTTTGAGTGAATTCAAGGCTGATTTGGGGACTGTGTTTGCGGCAACAGAACGCTGTTTTTTGGTTGCTGTTTGGCGTGATGGAGGGCTGTTTTGTTAGAGATATGCCCTATATCCAACTTGTGGATGGGCTATATGTACATGTATTTGTAATATTTTCATTAATTAATCAAATGGCTATCTTTATTATACGTGTCTTACATAACTTATATGAATCATCAGCACTGTAATAAAGCCCTTGGAGTAATAAGAAGATGGCTTCCACGCCTAATGAGAATCATTACCTTAAAATGTTCCTAGTTATAATTTTGTGAATAATCTTGGCGTTCAGAAAGCGGAGAGACTAGCATGATGATATGATCCGCCCTTTAGTGGGGTAGCTGATCTCATAGGCTACTAGCAAGATCCGTCCACTTGGTGTATCACATGGATGCATGAGCTGCTCGTGCCATCGAACTGACCACCGAAAAGTTTTCATATAGAGTGTTTATCCCATGTGTCTGTGAAACCTTTCATGTATCGATTATATGACTAGTCCTTAGACTTGAGGTCTTTATAATCTTATGTGTGGATCAAATAACTTTGACATTCTCCTTCCTGGTTCAAAAATCCGGACATAGGGTATGATTGGGTCATTTGCTGAAACACATAAGTTTGTAAAGATACAACAGAGAATCGCCACTCTCTCGGATAATATTTTCTTGTAAGAGTAGTATTCCAATTCGCGAGTTGATATGTGTGATCAGTGCTTGAGACTGTGGCCGCTGCGGAAGAATCATATGAGATTCTTGGGTTAGCACGATTCATGACACTATCAACATCATACTTTTGACCATATGGGTAGACACTTTCCGTACCCTAGGTCAATAGGTGGGAATACAGTGAGGCGAGAGACTGTATCATATATAAATCACATACAAAATGGGTATATATTCTTTCTTCTTATTTGGGGACTTTGGCATATTGCTAGATGTCAACCTTGGTCATTGAAATCGAACAACCATCTGATTGGAGGATAATTTATATTCGATTAAAATTATCACGATCATTTCATGTCCAACTGGAAGGAACCCAAAAGTTACACACAACAAGTTGAAATCAATGGTTACAGTGCACAATACATATTTTACATCAAAATATATGATTGTTGTTTGGAATTGTTAATAAATGGTTCAAATGTGTTTAATTATTAAACATACATTTATGAGGTTCCAAGTGGCTTTGGGATGTGAATGATGATAGGGGCACTTTGGGATTGGAATCAATAGTTTTTTTTTAAACAAAATAAAAAATTACTATTACTGTGAATAGTCATTGGCGTGAATATATTTTTTTTTAATTTTCTTATTTTGTCATTTTTCTATTTAGTTTGAATTCCACTTTCGGCCCAAACTCTATTAGAGTTTTATAATCTCATTATACCACTTAATTAAGAATCCAATGGCTAAGATTAAATTGTCTTTTATCCATATCAGATATGTAATTAATTTTTTTTTGTCTTTGGACCCTATATCAACCCAACGCATTCTTTCCAAATCTTTACCCAAACTTTTCATATCGTGGTTTATATAAGTGAGCAACTCTAAAGGTTTAAGAGGTAACCACTGATTTTGAGGATCCTTAAGTCTAATTGACTAGACGAACCTCGAGTTTAAAAGTTTTGCGGGTATTTTCATAGGCTAGTACCAAGGGCAAAATACCCATGCACTCAAGGCGTAGTCTTGCCGTTGCCTTTTCGCTTTGGTGTGTGCATCTTTGGGAAGCCACCCACTGTTAGTGTTCCTAGAACATTATAAGGATCTAATAAGCATGCATAATATAAGAGTTGATCATTATAAGGTGCGGAATATACTTACAATGAGTGTTGGAGCTTTAAAAAATTTTGAGATCTTGGATCTCCAAGATCCAAGCTTTAGGATGAATCCAAGCTTTATGATGATTCCAAGCTATTGAGGAGTTTCCCTATCACCTTTGTTCACTTCCAAAGTGCTAGCTTTGTTGATTTGAAAAACAAATCAAAGAGAGGAGAGAGAGGAGAATTTCGGCCAAGCCTTGTTCTCTAGGGTTTGTGTTTTTGTTTTTTGTGTCTTTGTCACAAGTGTTACCAAAAATTGAAATGCCTTTTATGTTACCAAAAGGTGAAACCATTTCACCTTTTACCCAATACAAGGTAGAGATTGGTAAGTGGTATTCATTAAGACAAAACAAGGTGGTTGTGTGGTGGGAACACCTACCACACTTTTGGCTCCAAATATTTGAATCCGAAATTCAAATATCTCTACGGGCATTTGACGCGGCTCGGTTCCGTTTAATCCGATTAAACGATCCTTCGTCGCTAAATAATTAAATCCAATTTAATTAAATAACGATGCCTCGTAAATATATTACGAACGTCGTTCACGAACTAATTCTAAATTAATTCGTTCGTTCGCATTAAAGTCCGACTTTAATCTCGTAATGAAATCCAATCCATTTTAATATATCCGATATATTAATTTTAGCCCGTTTGAATAAATTAAATAGAAAAATCAAATTTATTTTCCGATTATTAAATTAATCGCGTTCTTTCGCCATTAATTTTTAAACGCAGACACAAATTAAACAAAGCCCATATTAATCCCAGATTAATTTTCTCTCTCTTAATTAATCCCAGATTAATTCCAATTTAAGTCAACTGTCATCGGTGAATCCTTGGGAAGCGACCCAAGAGATCTCTGGATATGTTGGCAGTAAATCCGGTTATCGGACTATCCGATAAAGCGAGTACCTCGTACTACGTGCTTACCGATTTACAAGACATGGTTGGCTTCTAGCAAAGCACCGTGCCTACCCAATTCTCCAGAAATATTCTTACTGGAATATATAATCTATGTCAGACGTAGAATACCTAGTATCTCGTATTTCGATCCAGTATCAGATGTCACGTGCTAGGCCTGGGGCTGGAATAGTGTCTGCCCCGTACGAAGCACATATCGGATATCAAACAACTAGTCTCTTTGAATCGGATAATCATGACCTTGTCACATTATCCCGATGGTTGCAACACAATAGAGAACGAGTTATGAATCCCTGCGTGATCATCATCTCCATATGTCTGGAGTGACACTTCCGTCTTGACATCACATCCAATACACTACGATTCTCGATAAACCCAATAGAGGCGTACACAGAACCTGTTAAAGCCCTGGACGACCAAAACCAAAGTTTACCGATTGTCGCAAGTATTAGCGATGTAAGTCTCAGGTTAAGACCAAATACATCTACCCTGACGCGGACTCCCGTAGACACATATACATACTACCAATGGGATTCCGCGGGGTCTATCCAGAGCGAAGCTGTTTTCCGTACCATCGGTAAAACACAACCTCCTATCGCACTTGCATAAGTATCCTATACTTAAACATATGAGAACTGTGCCGTTATGCTCTCACAACGCGCACAAGTGCAATACTAGTCTATTCCGCATTATCGATGTCCAGTCTCGATAATACTACGACTAGGGATATTTAATGATTAAACCTTTATGGATTGATACTGTCTCATATCATCTCAATCCGGAACTAATCATATGGACTTTTACCATTTATATGTAATAGTAAATGAATTACGAAATGATAAAAGGCAATTTCAATATTACATAGTCAATTTTGTACAAAACACAATGTCTTTTACAAACGGTGACGCTATGGGTCATAATTGTCTAACAATCTCCCACTTGGCCTATAGCCAGTCACTCAAGCATCTAACACCTGAACTATGTATGTGTTTCTCAAACTTTTGCTGTGAAATAGCTTTCGTCAGCGGGTCTGCAATGTTGTCATCTGATGCGACCTTCTCGATCTTCACATCGCCACGATGTATGATCTCACGAATCAGATGGAAACGTCGAAGAACATGCTTGGATCGTTGATGAGACCGTGGTTCCTTAGCCTGCGCTATAGCCCCGTTATTGTCACACAATAATGGAACGGGCTCAGCTGCTAACGGAACTACTCCTAATCCAATTAGGAATTTACGGATCCAAACTGCCTCTTTTGCTGCTTCAGATGCAGCAATATACTCCGCTTCTGTTGTTGAATCGGCAACAGTCTCTTGCTTGGAAGATTTCCAGCTTACTGCTCCGTTGTTCAAACAAAATATGTACCCGGATTGCGACTTAGAGTCGTCTTTATCGGTTTGGAAACTTGCATCGGTATACCCAGTTACCTCAAGTTCTCCATCTCCATAAATCAAGAAAGCATCCTTAGTTCGTCTAAGATACTTAAGGATGTTCTTAACTGCCATCCAGTGACCATCACCTGGATCGGCCTGATAGCGACTACACATGCTCAAAGCATACGAGACATCAGGTCGAGTACATATCATGGCATACATGATCGATCCGACTGCCGAGGCGAACGGTATCCGACTCATGCTATTTCTCTCATCTTGAGTTTTAGGACACATGTCCTTAGATAGAGAGATGCCATGTGACACTGGCAACAGTCCCCTCTTGGACTGATCCATGTTGAATCTTTTCAACACTTTGTCAATGTACGTACTCTGAGAGAGTCCAAGCAGCTTTCTAGATCTATCCCTGTAGATCTTTATTCCTAGAATAAAGGCTGCTTCTCCCAGATCTTTCATGGAGAATTTTAATGAAAGCCAAGCTTTCACCGATGTTAACATGGGAATGTCATTGCCCATAAGCAATACATCGTCAACATAAAGGACAATGAATGTCAGTGCGCTCCCACTAACCTTCTTATATACACAAGGATCATCCTCGTTTTGAATGAAATCATATTCTTTTATGATCTCATCAAAACGTTGGTTCCATGACCGCGATGCTTGCTTCAGTCCATAAATGGACCGATTTAACTTACAAACCTTGTTTGCAAGTTTAGGCACGATAAAACCGTCAGGCTGTTGCATATAAACATCCTCCAAAAGGTTTCCGTTAAGGAAAGCGGTTTTAACGTCCATCTGCCATATCTCGTAATCGAAATATGCAGCAATAGCAAGCATTATCCGAATGGATTTAATCATGGCAACGGGTGAGAAAGTTTCGTCGTAATCGACACCATGTCGTTGACGATACCCCTTCGCTACAAGCCTAGCTTTGTACGTTTGTACGTTGCCTTCCATGTCGGTCTTCTTCTTGAAGATCCATTTGCATCCAATAGGCTTTACGCCTTCTGGTGCATCAACCAGTGTCCAAACTTGGTTGGTGTACATGGAATCCATTTCGGACTTCATGGCCTCTTGCCATAAAGTGGAATCGATATCTTGTATCGCTTCCTCATACGTAGCCGGTTCGTCTTCCTCAATGAGATTAATATCTACATGAGGTGAGATCAGAAACCCATACCTCTCAGGTTGGTTCCTGACTCTCTCCGACCTACGCGGTCCTTGTGTAATAGAAGATTGTGGTACAGTCTCATCCCGGATGGACTGTTCTTGTTCCGTTGAGGATTCTATGCCAGGAACAGTCATCACTCCGATTTTCATCGAGTTCTACTTTCCTCCCACTTACCACTGTATTTAGGAATTCCTTCTCAAGGAAAACCGCATGTAGAGCAACAAATACTTTGTTCTCTCGTGGGTGATAGAAGTAATATCCTTTGGTTTCCCTAGGATATCCTACGAATAGGCATTTATCCGATTTGGGTTCAAGTTTGGTACCTTCCAAACGTTTGACGTATGCCCAGCATCCCCAAATCTTTAGGAATGAGAAACCCGGTTTCTTTCCTGTCCATATCTCATATGGTGTCTGTTGTACAGACTTTGACGGAACCTTATTCAAAATAAGAACTGCACTGTTTAATGCATATCCCCAGAAGGAAATAGGTAGCTCAGTGCGACTCATCATAGACCTTACCATGTCCAACAGAGTTCGGTTTCTCCGTTCGGATACACCGTTTAATTGCGGTGTTCCAGGAGGAGTCCACTGTGAAAGAATACCATATTCTTTCAAGTAATCTAGAAACTCATTGCTCAAGTACTCGCCACCACGGTCTGACCGTAATGTCTTTATACTCTTGCCGGTCTGTTTTTCAACTTCGTGTCGAAACTCTTTGAATTTCTCAAAAGTTTCCGACTTGTGTCTCATAAGATACACATAACCATAACGCGATGCATCATCCGTAAAGGTTACGAAGTATTCAATCCACCTCTAGCCTGGCTAGACATGGGCCCACAAACGTCACTATGAACGAGGGCTAACAGTTCGGTGGCGCGTACACCTTTACCGCTAAAAGGTGTTTTAGGCATTTTGCCTAATAAGCAAGATTCGCAGACGTCATATGAATTTGGATCAAATCCGTCCAAGTACCCACTCTTCGAAAGTGTGGATATGCGAGTCTTGTTAATGTGTCCCAGACGACAATGCCACATGTAAGTCTCATCTTTGTTACTTAGTTTGAGCCTTTTGTTTGTTACATTATATGTTTGAGATTGATTTATATTCAAAATATAAAGACCATTATTAGCATCAGCTGAACATATCTCAAAATCATCTTTATAAACAAAACACCCAGTGTTTCGGAATACAAAAGTGTACCCGCATTGGGTCAAACAAGATACAGAGATAATATTCCTAGTCAAACTAGGTACATAATAACAGTCTGATAGTTTAAGTACATGTCCCGAAGGCAGTTCTAAAACAAAAGTGCCCACGGCCAAAACAGCAACAGGTGTCCCGTTTCCAACACGCAGATCAATCTCTCCTGAAGCCAGTCTCCTGCTAATCTGCAGATCCTGCGCATCAGTACATATATGAGTACCACAACCAGAATCAAAAATCCAATTTTTAAAGCTAGAAGTAGCCATGTTTATCTCAATAACAAACATACCTGAGGCCGGTGCCTTGCCCGCCTTTATCTCCTTCTGAAGCGCCTTGTACTCGCGGCAGTCACGCTTCCAGTGACCCCGCTTGCCGCACTGTAGGCAAACATCTTGAGATTTGTCCTTTGGCTTCCCAGAAGCCTTTGACTTTTTGGCCTTGCCCTTTTGCATATGCTTCTTCTTTCGCACACCTCCAGTTGCCTTGGGCCCAGCCTTAGGTCCATGAGATGTCGATGCAAAGTGCGCCTCGCGCTTGTTGCCCTTTTGAAACTCCTTTTCAGCCTCCTTGAGAGTTGACAGTAACTCTCCAAGAGTATCACTGGTGTTCATCAAATTATAATTTATGATGAACTGTCTCCAAGTATCGGGGAGGGATTGCAGGACCATGTCCACAGTAATCTCTGCCTCAAAGACAATCCCCATGCTGGCCAGCTCATCGATGTCGGCGACCATCTGAGCCACGTGGGACTCAACGGACATGCCATCTGTCATGCGTGAGCGAAAGAGCTTCCTGACTAACTCGTACCTCTGCATCCTCTTGTTAGAGCGATGCAGATCTTGCAACCTTGCCAACATATTATAAGGATCCAAGTCCCTATTTTGTCTGCGAAAGTGCTGAGTCATCGAAGCAAGCATAATTGACTGAGTTGTGTCACAATCATCGCTGTGAGTCTTCCAAAGCTCCAGCTCAAGTGTCTCAGTCGGTCCGGGTTTTGGCCCAAGAGGTCTTTGTGTAGTATACAACAGCCTCTCTGAACCTAGGACAATCCTAAGGTTCATTTCCCAATCAGCAAAATTTGTGCCCTTGAAGACATTATCTCCCATGATAATATCACGGACATTTCCTTTGCCAGTCATCTTGATCTACGATAGTCTAACTATCTAGTCAACGATAATGGGTACAGTCTAACTGTTACATAGAAAAATAACAATATATTAGTCCAACTAATAAAGTAATATTGACGAAATTATTTGAAAGCGCGTAAAGCTAAGTATCTGAATGAAATTGCAAATTCAATACTAGCCTCCCACTATTTTTCGGCGAGCCTCTAACCCTCTGTCGAGTACTCGGGAAACCTAGTTTCCTAGTGGGCTAGGATCCCGTTAAATAACATACAACCTTGACTTTGGCCAACAAGCTGTATGAAACTTAACTAGGTAGATCTCGAAGATCAATTGGATCTCATCCAATTCCTAGATCCGGTAGGTGGACATCCAAGTCCGAAACACATATACTTTATATATGTCAATATGTCAAACATATTTTCCTAACCTTTTTCCTCTGAATCAACTAAGCCTTGGCTTTGGCACAACAAGCTTAATGATTCCAGTTAAGCGGGACCCATTGACATGGAAAGTTTCGTAATCAATGTCGATGGACAAGAAGTGATCTTGACTTTGGCCAACAAATCACAACTTGGACAAGACACCGATATGTAACAAAACCTTCATGATTCAAACACATCCTCAATTGACAAAGGCCTTGACTTTGGCCAACAAGCCAATGCCAACTTTGGATCTTGAGTAAGAATCACTCAACGGAAGGAAAAACGCTTAATATATTTTTGAGGGTTTTTCGCGTAAATTGGCATCCAATTTATTATCTTTGATTAGGTCTCATCATACACCCTTAAGCATGCTTCTAAAACATCATAAGGCGCAAAAGTAAATTAATAACGATATGCGGATGGATATTTAAACAGATTGTTCCTAGAACAAATCACTCACTTTCCTCTCCCCGACTAGAACTATTCTAACTCCTACCCTTTTACAAAATACAATAAAGAAACCTCATATACATTGAGGGGAATAGGTGAGAAGAGAATTACAAGGAGTAATGAGATTAAAGGCTGGACACGCAGGTCCAATTTAATAAATTCTAAACTTATTACAATTTCCAAAATTGCCCTTGCCCTTCTAATATCCATCCGATATACGTTATTCATACATCACATTTATGTATTCAATCAAAACATGTTTATTACAATCAATCTAATCCAATTAATTAATCTTTGATTAATGACCATCCAATGTTCAAACAATGATTTGATTTGCGCGAGTCCAACTCGTTTGAGAATAAATACTTTTGAGTACGTATTCTTGAATTATATCGAACTACAACTTAAATCCAATTTATTTGTATTCAATACTAATTCTTATTTAATTCCAAATTAAATATTTACACTTACATAGTTGCCTTAAAGACTTGGATTCCAAATCCAATCTTGATGGGTCTCAAAGGCCCAATAACATCCAATGTCTTTTTAATTAAAGTCCAATGGGCTTTTAATTGATTCTTAAGGCATGGGCTTTGGCCATAATGGATCAAACCCAAAATGCCAAGGCCCAATAGGAATCACCCTATTGCCATCAAATCAATTTAGGCCCATTAGGCCCAATCAAATACTTTAAAGGGTCAAGTGATGTATTTGGACTTCATGGAATTGGTTTTGGGCCCAATTGGATCCAATCCAAAAGTCCAAAACCAAACTTGGTCAAACCAAGCCCATTAGGCCCAAATACACACTTTTAGCCCAATTCAATTTTAAAGGCATATTTACATAATTATAATATTCCAAATATCACAATTATTTTAATTAAAGTGTATTAGCCATAATTAATTAATTAAACTCAATATTTCCAAAATATTAATTAACTTAATTAATCATGCTTAAACTAATAATTCATGCTTAACATAAAATCAAGCCAAAAACACATCATTGCATGCTTGAGACATATTGAAGCCTAAGATCATCATTTCATGCTCAACATGCACTTTGATTTTAACATGAACATTATAGACATTGATTCTAATCATATTAAACCAACTATCATCATTTAAACATGCATCCAAACATATTATTTCATGTTACAAAAAACAAAAAACTGCAGTGCATGGAGGAAGTACATTCGGCCACCCTAACAATTTTTTATTTTTTGTTGCTTTTGATTTATTTGAAATCTAATCATGCATAACCCTAAGTTATCATGTTGTAAACATACTCAAAGCATCAATTTCAAAAAATCATGCCCAAAATCAAAAAACCCCAAATTTTAAGATTCAAGAACCCTAAAATTATCATGCTCAAATTAGGCTCATGATACCATTGTTATTGTTCCTAGAACATTATAAGGATCTAATAAGCATGCATAATATAAGAGTTGATCATTATAAGGTGCGGAATATACTTACAATGAGTGTTGGAGCTTTAAAAAATTTTGAGATCCAAGATCTCCAAGATCCAAGCTTTAGGATGAATCCAAGCTTTGTGATGATTCCAAGCTATTGAGGAGTTTCCCTATCACCTTTGTTCACTTCCAAAGTGCTAGCTTTGTTGATTTGAAAATCAAATCAAAGAGAGGAGAGTAGAGAAGTTCGGCCAAGCCTTGTTCTCTAGGGTTTGTGTTTTTGTGTTTTGTGTCTTTGTCACAATGTTACCAAAAATTGAAATGCCTTTTGTTATTTACCAAAAGGTGAAACCATTTCACCTTTTACCCAATACAAGGTAGAGATTGGTAAATGGTATTCATAAGACAAAACAAGGTGGTTGTGTGGTGGGAACACCTACCACACTTTTGGCTCCAAATATTTGAATCCGAAATTCAAATATCTCTACGGGCATTTGCCGCGGCTCGGTTCCGTTTAATCCGATTAAACGATCCTTCGTCGCTAAATAATTAAATCCAATTTAATTAAATAACGATGCCTCGCAAATATATTACGAACGTCGTTCACGAACTAATTCTAAATTAATTCGTTCGTTCGCATTAAAGTCCGACTTTAATCTCGTAATGAAATCCAATCCATTTTAATATATCCGATATATTAATTTTAGCCCGTTTGAATAAATTAAATAGAAAAATCAAATTTAACTATTAAATTTATTTTACCGATTAATTCCAAATTAATCGCGTTCTTTCGCCACTGTACACTTTTAATCCCAGATTAAACAAAGCCCATATTAATCCCAGATTAATTTTCTCTCTCTTAATTAATCCCAGATTAATTCCAATTTAAGTCAACTGTCATCGGTGAATCCTTGGGAAGCGACCCAAGAGATCTCTGGATATGTTGGCAGTAAATCCGGTTATCGGACTATCCGATAAAGCGAGTACCTCGTACTACGTGCTTACCGATTTACAAGACATGGTTGGCTTCTAGCAAAGCACCGTGCCTACCCAATTCTCCAGAAATATTCTTACTGGAATATATAATCTATGTCAGACGTAGAATACCTAGTATCTCGTATTTCGATCCAGTATCAGATGTCACGTGCTAGGCCTGGGGCTGGAATAGTGTCTGCCCCGTACGAAGCACATATCGGATATCAAACAACTAGTCTCTTTGAATCGGATAATCATGACCTTGTCACATTATCCCGATGGTTGCAACACAATAGAGAACGAGTTATGAATCCCTGCGTGATCATCATCTCCATATGTCTGGAGTGACACTTCCGTCTTGACATCACATCCAATACACTACGATTCTCGATAAACCCAATAGAGGCGTACACAGAACCTGTTAAAGCCCTGGACGACCAAAACCAAAGTTTACCGATTGTCGCAAGTATTAGCGATGTAAGTCTCAGGTTAAGACCAAATACATCTACCCTGACGCGGACTCCCGTAGACACATATACATACTACCAATGGGATTCCGCGGGGTCTATCCAGAGCGAAGCTGTTTTCCGTACCATCGGTAAAACACAACCTCCTATCGCACTTGCATAAGTATCCTATACTTAAACATATGAGAACTGTGCCGTTATGCTCTCACAACGCGCACAAGTGCAATACTAGTCTATTCCGCATTATCGATGTCCAGTCTCGATAATACTACGACTAGGGATATTTAATGATTAAACCTTTATGGATTGATACTGTCTCATATCATCTCAATCCGGAACTAATCATATGGACTTTTACCATTTATATGTATAGTAAATGAATTACGAAATGATAAAAGGCAATTTCAATATTACATAGTCAATTTTGTACAAAACACAATGTCTTTTACAAACGGTGACGCTATGGGTCATAATTGTCTAACATCATAATTGTCAACACACACTATGGGGGGCTCGTTGAGTGGAAGAGCTTGCTGAGTTCGAGAACAGCTTGTATATTGGAGGAGAACTGGAAGCAGTCCTAACAGTTCAAGTAAGTCCTTTTTCTTCTGTATTTTAATTAGAGTTCTTAGGATAGTTTAGCACGGTTAGGTTATATTCTTTGCATGTTTTATGAGTTGGATGATTAGAATATATAGTAACAAACATGCCTAGGCTTGTATAATAAGCAAACAAATGGGGTCTTGAAATGGGTCTTGGCAAAGGGAAAGCGGCATCAGAATTATTTAATTTTTATTTTCGCTGCGCACTCGAGACGCTTCCCAACAGTGAATCAGCGCGGCTGTTTTGGTTTTGATAGTTCTCAATCATTTGAACTCGAAATTGGGTGTGTAAAATTTCATTGAAAGGCCAACACCCTGAACTTAATTTTAGGCATACAAGGTTTGCAATGATTTGGTTAAGATTTGAATTGTGAAAAGGCATTTAAAGTGCAAGCATCTGCAGAAAAATATGAATAGTAAATTTTATTTGAATAAAATAAAATGCAATTCATAATTAAATATTAATCAAAGTTATTTAATGCCTAAAATAATTCCAAATATTAAAACTTATATGCTTTATGATTCTATGTTTGATTAGAAATGGTAATGATATTTAGGTGCAGCATCTAGAGACTTTCTAAGAAAAGAGAGTGTATTGCTTATCCCTTAGCTAAGTAATTATTTCGTGATGAACTTAGAGATTTATTACCTTTAAGGCTATAATATAAAATCACTTGTTTATAATAAAAGACATTATAAAAGATACAAGTGGGGTGGGACCAAGGAGTTAATAAAACTTCCAAACTAAAGTTAATTTAACCAAAGGTATTACTAGAGTTAGATAATGATTTGATGTCTTCCTTTACTCACTACCTTTTTATAGCCAAAAGGAAAAGCTGTGAAGACATCTAGGTAATCATTTACTCAAGGCTTACCTTAAAGTATATTTAAAGTGTTGGACTAATTTGGAGGATCTATTGTTTATTCCTTTCACTAATGCGATAAGAGCCTAAGAGGTAAAGGTATTTAAGAGAGCTCGCTTCACCCTCCCTCTGGGGAATTTTCAATGGAGGAATCCATTTGACAGTTATTCACTTAAACTTACTAAAATCCTCAATAATAATTTAAGTCTAAAATTTGCCTCCCATTGTAAAGTATAGACCCAAATGGCTTAAACCGTATTGGCAGGACTAGGCTTTACAAGACTGACCAATACCAATTTGTCCCTAAATCTTACTATTGACAATGGTTTGACTTTTCTGAGTCATAAGACGCAACGACCCTTAGGCGTGGTCTTATAACTTAGTGGCAAAGATTGGGTGTCCACAAGGACTAGCATAAGTTATGGCATGTTTGATTGCCCAACCCAATGATCAAGGAATTATGATTTATATCATAAATTGGTTAGGAACCTACCTAATTATCATATTTTATAACGACCGGCCCTAGTCGGAGTTATGAAATATGATAATGGGATCTTTGCCCATAAGAAATCTATCATATTGGGGTTGATGCGATTTACTTAAAATTTTAAAATAATTGAGTCGGAGCAACTTCATAATATTAAAAGCCCATGTTATTATGAAACATTAATGAAAACATATTCCTAATTTTAACATTTTCTCTTAACAGGTGGGTTAAAATATTTCACAAACATTCAAGTGGAAAACAGAGTATCACTTCATTCCATCCTTGATTAGCATAAGCTCAAAGGGGACAACTACAATGACTGGTTTAGAAACCTTAAAATTGTCTTACGACAAGAAAAGATTTTCTATGTTCTTGAAAGACCATTTCCTCTGAACCCGCAGAAGATGCTGACCAAAATACATTCGATGCTTGGAAGAAACAAGTCAATGATGATGAGCAAGCAGTTTTTATAATGCTTGGCTCTATGTCGGATGAACTTCAGAAAGCTCATGAAGATATGGATGCTCAAACCATCATCTTTCACTTGAAGGAGTTGTATGCAACTTCCGTTCATACCGTGAGATTCCAAGTGTCATGTGTCTTATTCCAAACAAGGTATAAGGAAGGATCTGTTAGTGGACATGTGCTTAAGATTATTGGCCACATTGAAAAATTGGCCAACCTTGGGTTCATCATGGATCATGAGATATGTCAGGATCTAATTCTTCAGTCATTACCAAAAGAATTCTCTAACTTTATTATACAGTTTCATCTGTCTGATAAAGAAGCTACTTAGCATAATTGCACAATCTGATAAAGCAAGTAGAGAAGGACTTGAAATCGGAGTTTAAAACCTCCATTATGCTTACGGGTACGAACCTGAAGCCACGAGGCCCAAAGAAAAATAAGGGCAAGGCCAAGGCTCCATATCACCTAAAGCCCAATGGTAAGGTGGAGAAGAAAAATGGAAAGGGGAAATGTTTCTTTTGTGGAAAGAATGGTAATTGGAAGAAAGACTGCAGATCCTTGAAAGCCAAGGAAGCTAGGGAAGCCCAAGAGGTTAAGATGCCCAATGCTTCAGGTATGTTGTATATGAATGAACTATATTCTCAAAACTCTGAACCTTCTACTTGGGTGCTTGACACCGGTTGTGGGACTCACTTGTGTAACAATATGCAAGGCATGAGAAATAGTAGAGACTCCGTCATGGGGAGGTTGACTTACGCATGGGTAATGGAGCAAAACTGGCTGTATTGTGCGTGGGGACTTATTCATTAGTTTTTCCGAATGGTTTAGTTTTAGACTTAGAAGATTGTGTTTATGTACCTTCTCTAGTAAAGAACATCATTTCAATTTCTTCATTATGTAATAAAGGCTTTTCATGCCTAATAAGTTATAATGAATGTTCTATTTATTTCAATGAAATAAAATATGGAGATGGTATTTTGAATAATGGTATCTATGTCTTACAAACTAAAAAAGAATGTTCAACCTCTAATATATACAATGTTAACTCGAATAATCTCAATGAATCACTTCTATGGCACAGTCGCTTAGGTCATATCAATGAAACAAGATTAACTAAGCTACATAAGGATGGGCATTTCAAACCCTTAAAATATGAACCTTATGGAACTTGTGAATCTTGTATAATTAGTAAAATGACCAAATTACCCTTCAAAGGTAAAGGACAGCGTGCAGCGGAGACATTAGAACTCATACACTTTGATGTATGCAGACCAATATGAATCACCGCTAGAGGTGGATTCTCCTCCTTCATTACCTTTATTGATGATCACTCGCGATATTGGTATGTGTGTACCTTATGCGGTACAATTATGAAGCTTTTGAGAAATTCAAAGACATCAAAACTAAAGTAGAAAACCAGCTTAATAAAAGTATTAAGTCACTAAGGTCTGACCAAGGTGGTGAATACTTAAGCAATGAATTTCAAGATTACTTGAGAGAAAATGGCATTGTTTCCCAGTGGACTCCTCCGGGAACTCCACAGCATAATGGGGTATACGAAAGGAGAAATCGGACATTATTAGATATGGTGCGATCAATGATGTCAAACGCGGATCTACCTCTTTCTTTTTGGGGTCTTGCTTTAGAAACTGCAACACTACTACTAAACCAAGTTCCTTCCAAGACTATTAGTCAAACACCATATGATTTATGGTCTGGGAAACGTCCTAGTCTTAGTTATCTATGAGTTTGGGGATGTGAAGCATATGTCAAGCTCACATAAATTAACAAATTGGATGATATGGCAGTTAAATGTAAGTTTGTAGGATATGCCTGAGCTCAAGAGCATACGTGTTCTACGTCCCAAATGAACAAAGAACATTTGTCTACGAAATGCTAAATTTCTAGAGAATGAATTCCTTCTCAAGAAATATAGTGGGAGTAAAGTTGTCCTCGATGAGGTACGAGAAAAATAAACTAACATAGAACTAAACCCCAGGCCCCTCAAAAGGGCAGCGACGAAACAACCACAAGGTTATGAACTCAGAAGGTCTGGTAGGGAAAGACATGAGCTTGAAAGATATGGTTTCCATATTAATGAGGAACATGATCAGGTCATTGGCAATGATGATCCCACCAGTTATGATGAAGCAATACACGACATTGATTCAGTCAAGTGGCTTGAGACCATGAAATCTGAAATAAACTCTAAGTATCAGAATCAAGTCTAGGACTTGGTAGATGCATCTGAAGGGATAAAACCCATAGGCTGTAAATGGATTTACAAGCATAAAACTGATGCAGAAGGCAACATCCGAACCTATAAACTAGGTTGGTGGTGAAAGGTTATAGACAAATCCAAGGAATTGACTATGAGGAAACCTTCTCGCCTGTTGCAATGATAAAGTCTATTCGAATTTTACTAGCACTAACTGCACACTTTGACTATGAGATTTGGCAGATGGATGTCAAAACACCTTTCCTTAATGGGAACCTCGTAGAAGAAGTCTATATGACACAACCTGAGGGTTTGCATCTAAGGATGATCATAATAAAGTATGAAAGCTTAAACGATCCATTTATGGACTCAAGCAAGCCTCCAGAAGTTGGAATATACGATTTGATGAGACAATCAAAGAATTTGACTTCATCAAAAATGTAGACGAGCCTTGTGTTTACAGGAAAAGTAGTGGGAGTGCTGTTGTATTTCTTGTATTATATGTCGATGACATATTAATCATCGAGAATGATATTCCCATGATGCAAGCCACCAAGCAATGGTTATCTCAGAATTTCTCCATGAAAGATTTGGGAGAAGTAGCCTACATCCTCGGCATTAAGATCTACCGTGATAGATCTAAGAGGTTGTTAGGACTTTCTCAATCTACGTACATATAAAGTTTTAAAAAGATTCATAATGGAAGATTCCAAAAGAGGTCATTTACCTACTTGTCATGGAATCAAATTATCTAAGGCGAAATGTCCATACACTCCTTCAGATAGAGAGCGTATGAGTAGGATCCCTTATGCTTCAGCAATAGAATCGATCATGTATGTCATGCTATGTACAAGACCTGATGTCTCTAATGCTCTTAGCATAACGAGCAGGTATCAGGCAAATCCTGGTGAGCAACACTGGGCAGCTGTCAAAACAATCCTCAAGTATATGAGAAGAACTAAGGATGTGTTTTTGACATACGGAGATTGTTCTGAGATGAAAGTCTTTGGTTACTGTGATGTGAGCTTTCAGACCGATAGGGATGACAACAGATCGCTAATAAGATATCTGTTTACTTTGTATGGCGGTGCTGTTAGTTGGAAAATCTCAAAGCAGTCAACTACAGCGGACTCCACCACTGAAGCCGAGTATATTGCAGCATCTAAGACAACTAAAGAAGCAGTCTGGATAAAGAAGTTCATCACGAAACTGGAAGTGCTTCCTGCAATAAAGAATGGTATCATGATGTTTTGTGACAACACGGGTGCCATTGCTCAATCAAAGGAACCAAGGTACCACTAGAAATCCAAGCATGTACTCAGGCAATTTCATCTCATCAGAGAGATTGTTGGGAGAAAGAAGTTATTATAGAGAAAATACCCACGGAAGATAATCTTGCTGATTCTCTGACAAAAGGCTGACTCAACAAAAGCATGATAGGCACACCCGAGAGTATGATGTCCAGATTCATACCAGTTGGCTATAGTGTAAGTGGGAGATTGTTAGAGATATGCCCTATATCCAACTTGTGGATGGGCTATATGTACATGTATTTGTAATATTTTCATTAATTAATCAAATGGCTATCTTTATTATACTTGTCTTACATAACTTATATGAATCATCAACACTGTAATAAAGCCCTTGGAGGAATAAGACGATGGCTTCCACGCCTTATGAGAATCATTACTCTTAAATGTTCCTAGTCATAGTTTTGTGAATAATCTGGGCGTTCACAAAGCGGAGAGACTAGCATGATGATATGATCCGCCCTTAAGTTGGGTAGTTGATCTCATAGGCTACTAGCGGAGATCCGTCCGCTTGGTGTATCACATGGATGCATAAGCTGCTCGTATCCATCGAACTGACCACCGAAAGTTTTCATATGGAGTGTTTATCTCAAGTGTCTGTGAGAACTTTCATGTATCGATTATATGACTAGTCCTTAGACTTGAGGTCTTTATAATCTTATGTGTGGACAAATAACTTTGACATTCTCCTTCCCTAGTTCAAAAGATCTGAACATAAGGGTATGATTGGGTCATTTGTTGAAACACATGAAGTTTGTAAAGATACAACTGAGAATCGCCATTCTCTCGGATAATATTTTCTTATAAGAGTAGTATTCCAATTCGCGGGTTGATATGTGTGATCAGTGCTTGAGACTGTGGCCACAACGGAAGAATCATATGAGATTCTTGGTTTGCACGATTCATGACACTATCAACATCATAACTTTGACCATATGGGTAGACACTTTCCGTACCCTAGGTCAATAGGTGGGAATACAGTGAGGCGAGAGACCGTATCATATGTAAATCGCATACAGAATGAGTATATATATCTTTCTTTCTCATTTGGGGGCCTTGGCATATTACTAGATGTTAACCTTGGTCATTGAAATCGAACGACCATCTGATTGGAGGATAATTTATGTTCGATTAAATTATCACGATTCATTTCATGTCCAACTTGAGGGGAACCCAAAAGGTCACAAATAACAAAGTCGAAATCAATAGTTAACAGTGCACAATATATATTTTACAGCATATATGATTGTTGTAGGAATTGTTCATAAATATGGTTCAATATGTTTAATTAATGAACATATCATTTATGAGGTTCCATAGTGGCTTAAGGATTGGTGAATGATGATATGGGCACTTTGGGAATTGGAATAAATAATTTTGTTATATAAAAAATTACTATTCATGTGAATAATAGCGTGTGAATAGTAAATTTTTTTAAATTTTATTATTTTGTTATTTATTTTGAATTCCAATTCGGCCCAAACTCTTATTAGAGTTTTATAATCTCATTATACCACTTAATTAAGATCCAATGGCTAAGATTAAATTGACTTTTATCCTACATCGGATTCTTAATTAATTTTGTTGTCTTTGGAGCACTATATAAACCCAAAGAATTCTTCACAAATCTTTGCACCAAAACTTTCATATCTTGGGTTTATATAAGTGAACAACTCTAAAGTTTAAGAGTAAGCCACTGATTTTGAGGATCCTTAAGCCTAATTGACTAGAGGAACCTCGAGTTAAAAGTTTTGAGGTATTTGCCTAGGCTAGCACCAAAGGCAAAATACCCATGCACTCAAGGCATAGTCTGTTGAGTTTTTATTAGGTCCCAAGATCAAATCAAGACATGAAATAATGCGTGAACACATCAACGGAGGTAGCGGAATACTCACATCGATCGGTTGAGTCGATTTGAAGACGATTCGAGGCCAAAAAGCCACTGCCTTTGTGCGCCTACTGCAGCAGCCCATGCTCACTGTCTTGGCAGTTTCGGGTCTCAAAACGAAGCTCCAAACTCCGTCGGATGAGTCCCGCCTCATGGGTGAACCTCTCTAACACCTTCGCAATGTTCACAAGTGTGCTAGCACTTGATTTCATCGAATTAAAATCACTCATTGCCTCCCTACATCTCACGGTTTTGATGAAACCAGTAAGTGTATTTTCTGCCCAAATGGGCGTGAGCAAGATGAGAGAAAAGAGAGAGATGGAATGTGTTTTTGTTTTTTTTTTAATGAAATGCATCACAAATATATCTTATATACTTGTGTTAAATTAACTTAATTTCCCTTGCATTTGCATTTCATTTGCCTTTTAAAAGTCAAACCATTAAAAACCAAACACTATTCACATCAACTTTAAGTCATGTCAACTTTAAGTCATGTCTCAAGTCTTTTCAATCAATCAATCACATCAATCAATCACATCACTCAAAGTGACATTTGATTTGACGCTTGATGTGACGATTGATTTGACACTTGATGTGACTTGCATTGCCGCACTCGAATTCGAAATACGAATGCGCTCGCAATCACACTCGGGCTCAGGTTCGCTAATTCTAAATTAACGATTTATCCGTCGCGTCGCAATTAAGTGATTACGCCTAGCGAATTCACTATTCACGCGCTAACGAATTAATTCTAAATTAATTCGTTCGCTCGAATTAAAATCTAATTTTAATTCCGCGTCGAAATCTAATTTCGTTTAATATATCGAATATATTAATTTACCGATTAATTCCAAATTAATCGTTATCTCTCTCTAGACGATATTTTATCCTAGATAAAATATCTCCGTAATTAATCCTAGATTAATTTTCTCTTTCTTCTGTATAATCCCAGATTATTAATGAGTGCGAGTTATGCGTCATCGGTGCATTATCGGGAAGCGACCCATGAGATCTCTGGATTAGTTGGCAGTAAATACGATCGTCGGAGTATCCGAATCACGTACGTACCAAGTACTACGTTCTACCGATTTACGAGATAAGGTCGACTCCTAGCAAAGCACCAAGTCATCCTAATTCTCCGGACATATCCATTTAAGGATATTTAGATCTATATCAAGCGTAGTATACAAATGTATTGTGCGTATCGGCCCAGTATCGGATAGTCACGTGCTAGGGCTGGGGCTGGATAGTCACATATCGAATGTCTGGTAACTAGTCTCTATAATCGGATATTCATGACCTGGTCATAATGTCACGATTGGATGCGCATCACTTAAGAGCACTAATACCGTATCCCGCGTGACATCATCTCCACTATGACTGGAGTGATACTTCTGTCTCGACATCACACCCAATACTCTACGACTCTCTGATAAACCCAGAAGTGGTGAACACAGAACCGGTCAAAGCCCCCAACCACCAAAACCAAAGTTTATCGATTATCGTAAGTATTAGCCATGCAAGTCTCCGGTTAAGACTATACACACCTACCTTGATTTCGGCCTCCCATAGACACATAGTCATAATACCAATGGGATTCCGAAGGGGTCTATCCAGAGCGAAGCTGTTTCCCGTACCATCGGTGAAACACGACCTCCTATTGCACTTGCATAAGTCTCCAACACTTATATATATGAGAACTATGCCGTTGTGCCCTCACAACGCGCACAAGTGCAATACTAGCCTATTCCGCATTATCGATGTCCAGTCTCGATAATACTACGACTAGGGATATTTAATGATTAATCCTTCGTGGACTGATACTGTCTCATATCATCTCAATCCATGAACTAATCATAGGGACCTCTCTTCATTTATATATCTATGGTGATCTAATCACAAATGATGAGAGTGCAATTTCCTTATTACATAGTTAATTTGATACAACAACACAATGATCTGTGCAAATAGTGACGCTATGGGTCATATTATCCAACATAGTCTTTCCATTGAGTTTTGGCTTTAGTGTGTGCATCTTTGGAGGCCACACACTTGGGTGGCTCTTTGGAACGTGGAAGAGCTTGCTGGGTTCGAGAAAAGCTTGTAGATTGGAGGGAGGACTGAAGAAGTCTACGGTTCAAGTAAGTCATTTTTATTTCTTTATTTTAATTAGAGTTCTTATGATAGTTAGCATGTTTAGGTTTATATTCTTTGCATGTTTTATGAGTTTTATGCTTAGAATATATAGTAACATGCCTAGACTTGTAGAATAATCAAAACAAATGGGTCTTGGGCAAAGGGAAATGGCATCATAATTTTTATTTTTATTTTCGCTGCGCACTCACGGCCGCTTCCCAACATGTTTGGGCCTGCAGATTATGCAGTATTTTGGAGTTGTTTTAGGCTACTATTTGTGCGATATTTGGCTGTGTTATTTTAGGGTAGTTGTCGGTGATGGGGCTACTGGTTGAGGGGGTGTTTTTGCGGTAGTGAATGGGTTATTTTAGGGCGATTTTGGTGATGTAAAGGGTGGTTTCTTATTGTGTTTTTTTTTTCGGTGATGGTGAGGTTGTTTCTTGTTGTTTGAGAGAGGAAGGAAGAAAGGGTGTAGGGGGCGTGAAGCTTAGGGTTATTATCTTGTGGATTTCTGTGAATGTGGTGAAAGAGCTAGGGGTCTTAAGGTTTGGTTTATGTCTCTTTTTGTAGGAGTGGGCTAGGGTTTTCCTTGCACGGGAAGGAAAGAAATCATGCAATCCTTGGGGATATCTTCAATTAGTGTATTACAAGGAAAAGTTTTTTTCAATTTAGGAAGGTGATTTGTTTTAGTTTAGGAAAATGATTTAAGAGATTTGATTTGATTTATTTAATTTAGGCATGTGATTTGATTTGATTTATTTAATTTAGGCATGTGATTTGATTTGATTAGGAATGTGATTTGTTTGGATTTTAACATGTGTTTAATGTGTTGGATATTTTTTGGATTAGGCTTGGAGTTTGTGGGCGTGTGGGATGGCTCTTTGGTGGGCTAGAGCGTGTGGCTTGGTGGTGTGTGGTCTTGGTGTGGGATGCGGGGATTTTTTGGCCGAGTCTAATAGTTTAAAATAGAGATTAATTGAGCGAACCCGAGTTACAACCGAATGAAATCTAGCAAGGTATTGAGTTTTCCCTTCCGACGTCCGTTTCCCGCGACTTCTACAACTTAAAGGGTAGTGCCACCATATGAGGTTCATCATCGGGTCTTATGCAAAAATCTAATGCCTACAGTCGTCCCACTTTGATGGGACTTGTAAAGTAGGTGACAGTGACAATCCTATCAAAGTTATGCAATGTATTTTTACTTACCTGGCTCGCCAGTTGCTACCTGACTTGCATGTTGCTTCGAACTGAGTTGACATGGTGGTGAGGTGCTTCGACCCCAAGGTTCATCCCTGTAAGATGCTGCGATCTTTAGGGATCACTACCAGAGTGATCTGATATGATGGCGAGGTGCTTCAACCCCAAGGTTCATCCCTGCAAGATGCTGTAATATCTAGGAATAACTACCAAACTGAGCTGATAAGAGGTGGTGAGGTGCTTCGACCCCAAGGTTCATCCCGTAAGACACTGCGATCTCTAGGAATCACTACCAAACTGAGCTGATAAGAGGTGGTGAGGTGCTTCGACCCTAAGGTTCATCACTGTAAGATACTGCGATCTCTAGGAATCACTACCGAACTGAGTTGATATGAGGTGGTCCATTCCTGAACCATTACTGTGAGGTGGTCCATTCTCGAACCGTTACTGTGAGATGGTCCATTCCCGAACCGTTACTGTAAGGTGGTCCATTCCTGAACCGTTAATGTGAGGTGGTCCATTCCCGAACCGTTACTGTGAGGTGGTCCATTCCCGAACCGTTACTGTGAGGTGGTCCATTCCCGAACCGTTACTGTGAGGTGGTCCATTCACGAACCGTTACTGTGAGGTGGTCCATTCCGGAACCATTACTATAAGATAAGGGGTAGTCTGGTTGCCCCCAGACTCGATTTATCTTTCTACACTTCACTACTTACATTAGGTCAAAGCGGATCACGTGATGTGACATTCTGTACCAACATACTGCACTGTCTTTTACGAGATGGTCCTAATAGTTATTCATATTTTTGCCCTTAAAGGATATTCATTGTTGAAGCCAGAAAGCCTTTAAAGTATATGATGCAACTCACACCTGACCGTTTGAATAAATGATCTGAACCAGACTCAAAGTGTGTGTGTGACGAGGTTCTTTTATAGCTTCATCCTTAATTAAGCCAACTCGATGACTTTGTTTCTAAGAATGGGACCAGTAGGTCAAACCAACCTAGATTTTTTGATCATACTCTGTAATTACTTCTCCGTACTCAATGTGATATGACTTTCTTCTTCTTTTTCATTCGCCTTTTCTTTTTCTTTCAACACAACTAACCTTTAAGGTAGCATTTCTCATCATGGTGGTAATACTCGCCCATAGATAGCTTCACGCTTATCGATTATTGGTGTTTTATATTTTCTTCTTTAGAGACTTTTCTTTCGTTTCTAACCATATCACATATCGTAACACAAGTAACTCAGGATAGAAATCTAAGCGAACATTCATTCAACGATCCGCCATCTCTTCAACTAGTCATCTTGTTGACTACTCAAGCTTTTACTGCTAAGATCTTATAATTAAGTGCTCGCGAGTCTAGTCGAGATCAACCACTCAAAATGCCGGATGAGAGCACCTCCCGTACTTATCGTCTCTAAGGTTTCGCCCTATGGCAAATAATATCATCATCAGACATATGCCTAACCATCAAGGACTTCTCTCTCTCTCTCTCTCTCTCTCTCTCTCTCTCTCTCTTCATTCATTTTTTTCACTTCACTGGAATTCTACCTTTCAACTGCTTAGAGTGCTGGCCTCGCCCCTTGGGATTCATTCCTGAAAAAAATTGTTAGTGATGTGGGCCTCGACCATGGGATTCCTTCCCGAAAACTATTGGAGACCCGGGCCTCAACTCTGGGATTCATTCTTGAAACTGATGATGGTATGTTGCTACTTTGGTTGGCTTGCTTTGGCCGCTTTCTCATTTTCTTCTTTGAAACCTGTGAATACAAAATGAAACAAAACACGCAAAAAAGAATGCAAGTACGTTACGTGTATGAATGCATGCATGGATGAACTTTCTATTCTGTTGGGTTAGGTCTTTGTTGGACAATTATGACCCATAGCATCACCATTTGTACAGAACATGGTATTATTGTACAAATTAACTATGTGACAAAGGAAATTGCTTTTTTATCAGTTGTAATTAGATTATCGGGATATATAAATGATAAAAGCCCTTATGATTAGTTCCGGATTGAGATGATATGAGACAGTATCAATCCACGAAGGTTTAATCATTAAATAATCCCTAGTCATAGTATTATCGAGATTGGACATCAATAACATGGAATAGAATAGTATTACACTTGTGCTTGTTGTGGAAGCATAACGGCATAGTTCTTATATATTTAAGTATTGGATACTTATGCAAGTGTGATAGGAGATTGTGTTTACCGATGGTACGAAAACAGCTTCGCTCTGGATAGACCCCTCGGAATCCCATTGGTAGTATGACTGTGTGTCTATGGGAGTCCGAATCAAGGTAGGTGTATTTGGTCTTAACCTGAGACTTGCACCGCTAATACTTGCGACAATCAATATACTTTGGTTTTGGTCGTCCAGGGTTTTAACAAGTTCTGTGTACGCCTCTTTTGGGTATATTGGGAATCATAGTATATTGGGTGTGATGTTAATATGAAATTATCACTTCAGTCATATGAAGATGATGAACACGTAGGATACGGAACTAGTACTCTTATGTACTGCAGTCATCGGGATAATATGACTATGTCATGTTTATTCGATTATAGAGACGAGTTACCAAAGATCCGATATGTGCTTCGTTCGGGGCAGACATAATTCCAGCCTCAGGCCTAGCATGTGACATCCGATACTGGATCGTAATAGGCAATAATATGTATACTACGTGATGTGATCTTAGCTGCACCTGGTTCGGTCCAGCCCACAGTCGATCCAATCCATGTACCAGTTGGACCAATTACAAGACACGGGGCTCGAAAGATCAAGGACGCTATGGCAGGCCTAGCCCAACGCCATGTAGCTGAATTGATCAAGCATGTTCAAGACCTATTGGACTTCAAAGACGAGGATTCATGAGTTATACACTTGACCCAAGTCATCGGGGAGCAGCATGAATCGTTTTCAGTTAATTAGGCATATTTATTATTTATTTGCATGTATGGAACCAACGGAGATTACCGTTTTTATTTATTATTTGGGTTAGTTTATTTTATTTAGTTATGGGTTCAAAATGGGCTAAAAATTAGGAATTATGGGCTTTTAGTTGATAATGGGTAGTTTAGGGCTATATTAGTCTTTTTAGCTCTCTTAGGGTTTGAGTATGTTACTATTTAAACTAAAAAATATCTCTTAATGAATGACCCTATTTTTTGTGCGTGAATAGTGAATTTCTTTGAGATTAAGAAAATTTTATCATCGTTCAGTGATTGAACAAGACTTATCAAAGGGTTGGCATCCTTTGTGGCGTCCTATTTGCTGGCAAAATTCATCTAAGGCTATCTCCAAGGGTTTTCAATGACAGGTTCTTTGGGGGTCTACGGGATCTTGGATCGGGTTTCGTCTTTTCGTTTCCTGTTTCGTATCACTACGCCTGATAAAGATTATATATTCGTTTAGAGAGTATTCCTGGAGAATTAGGTAGGTGTGGTGCTTTGCTAGAAGCCAACCATGTCTTATAAATCGATAAAAACGTAGTACTAGGTACGTACGTGTTCAGATAGTCCGATGACCAGATTTACTGCCAACATATCCAAGGATCTCTTGGGTTGCATCCCGAAGATTCGCTGATGATATTTGACTCGAACACCTAATTAATCTAGGATTAATTATAAGAGAGAGAAAATTAATCTAGGATTAATTACGAAGATATTTTATCTGGGATAAAATACTATTTAAAGAGAGAACGATTAATTTGGAATTAATCGATAAATAATATATTCGATATATTAAAGAAATTTGATTTCGACGCGGAATTAAAATTAGATTTTAATTCGGGCGAATGAGTTAATTTAGAATTAATTCAGAGCGATGAGAATAGTAATTTTGCTTGGCATAATTATTTAATTAAATATGATTTAATTACGTAGCAACGGAAAATTCGTTAATTCGGAATTAGTAAACCCGAGCCCGGAATGAGTTTGCAGGCCCACTCGCATTTTAAATTAAGTGCGGCCCACAAGTCACATCGCAAGTCACATCACCTGTCACTTACTGATGGAAGTCATGTCACCTTTTGGTGATTAACAACCAGTCACTATTCATGATGGGAGTTGTTGAAGGCATTGAATGCCATTTTCCCTCCATTTTACTTTTTGCTTTTTGCTTTTTAGAAAAACATATACCAATTTATGTGAAGGATTTTGGGATTAAGTTTTGTTTTAGAAACAAAATCAAAAGTCTCTTATCTCTCTCTTTTCTCTACCTTGGTCAAATGGCCTTGGAACTTCTTGACCGAATGGCCATGGTTCTTGGTCGAATGGCCTTGAACTAGGCCGAATGGGCTTTCCTCCTCAAGGGCGATTGGATCTCTCTCTCCCAAGCCGAATATTGCTTCTCTTGGAGGGCGATTTTGGTTCTTTTGTTCAAGCTAGCACTTAAAGGAGTTAAGTGAAGGTGATAGGATACTTACCCAAGAGTTTGGAACTCTATCTCAAAGCTTGGAGCTTGAAGATCAACTCAAGGAGCACAACAAAGGGCTTGGCTGAAACTTCAAGGAAGAATTTTTTGTGTTCATCGCATCCAAAATCCGATCAAGTGAGTAATTTCGCTAATTTATTTTGATGTATTCGCATGTTTCATCGCTTTATTAGATCTTGGTTTGACCTAAAAAACCCAACAATGGTATCAGAGCCATGATTAAACATGAAATTGAAATTAGGGTTCTAAACTTTAATTTCGGTAAAATTGATTTGAGCATGATTTGATGAAATTATTTGATTGAGTATGCTTGAATGATGATAACTTAGAGTTATGCATGATCAATTTGATGAAAATTGAATTGGATTAATTTTTCCCAAATATTTGGCTTGGCCGAATTGTGTAGATGCCCTAATGTCATGGTGATTTTGTTTTTTGAATCATTAGATGAGTTGAAAGACTTGGGATAAATTGATTCAGGATTTAATTGGATTAAAATCGAAATCAGATTTTAAATCCCTAAATTGCCGTAAGCTTCAAAACATGAATAGGACTGATTTTGCTTCAATTATGTTGGACATGAATTGATAATTAGAAAGCATGATTAATTATGTAAATTGGTATTTTGGAAATGTTTATTTAAGTAGTTAAATATGGCTAATACACTTTACTTAATTGAATTGTGAAATTTGGAATGTTGGAATTTAATTAGTTGAGCTAAATTTGGAATTGGGCTTATAAAGTTGTATTTGGGCTTAATTGGCTTGGTTGGGCCAAGTTTGGTTTAGGTTAATTGGTTGGATCCAATTGGACCTAAAACCATTTCCATAAAGTCCAAATATAATATAATGGGCCTTTAATAATTTAATGGGCCTAATGGGCCTAAATTGATTTTTGGAAAAGGGTGATTCCTTATTGGGCTTTGGTTGCAAAAGCCCATGCCTTATAAATTAATTGAAAGCCCATTGGACTTTAATTAAGCGACATTGGATATTAATTGGGCTTTGAGACCCGTTGAGATTAGATTTAGAATCTAAGTCGCAAAGGCTTATTATTAAAGTGTAGTTATTTAATTTGGAATTAAATAAAGAATTAGTATTGAATACAAATTAAATTGGATTTAATATTGTAGTTCGATATAATTCAAGAATTCATACTTTGAGTACTTATTCTTAAACGAGTTGGACTCGCGCAAATCAAATCGTTGTTTGAACATTGGATGGTCATTAATTTCAGATTAATTAATTGGATTAGATTGATTGATAACATGCTTTGTGTGAATACATGGATGTTATGTATGAATAATGTATATCAGATGGATATTAGATGGGTGAGGGCAATTTTAGAAATTGTTGTAATATATTTAGAATTTATTAAATTGGACTTACGTGTCCAACCTATTACCTCTTGATTCTTTGTATTTCTCTTCTCACCTATTCCCCTCAATGTAAATGAGGTTTCTTTAGAAGTGTTATGTAATCGGGTAGAAGTAAGATTTGTGCTAGTGGGGAGAGAAAATGGAGAGATTTATTCTAGGAACAAAATATTTTAAATATCCATACACATATCATTATTAATTTATTATCGCGCCTTATTATTCTTTTAGAATGCATGTTTAAGGGTGTATGATGAGACCTAATCAAAGATAATTAATTGGTTGCCAATTACGAGAAAAACCCTCAATAAATATTAAGCGTTTTCCGTCCATTGAGTGATTCTTTCTCAAGATCCAAGATTGGCACTGGTTATTGGTCAAAGTCAAGACCTTTGTCCATCACGGATGTGTTTGAATCATGAAGGCTTTGTTCCATATCGTATGTCTTGTCCAAGTTGTGTTTTGTTGGCCAAAGTCAAGATCACTTCTTGTCCATCGACATCGATTACGAAGCTTTCCAAAGTCAATGGGAATAGAACCTCAGGATAGTCTTGGGAACTAAAGAAGTTACTCTATTTGATAGAGCAACCTCTTGGGCCTAAGCCCGGAGTTGAGCAAATAGTATAACATGATCTTTGGAAGATTCATTTGACGATAAATTTAGTGCTCAATCCATTATGCTTGCCGCAAAGACTCTTAATTTCTTTGTCAAAACTAAGGATTAGATCCTTATAATATGATATTGAAATTGAAGGATCTTCATATATCTATATTTAGATCTTAGAAGCATTAATTGCAGAGTTTGCAAAAGGGGCAAGAAGCGCAAGACGCATTTTACTTCGACAATCCCAGAAGGCCAAAGTTGGCCAAAGGCTTCTGAGTTGTGACAAGGCAAAGGTAAAATCATCATAGTCTTCTAGGAAGACAAATGACATATCCCAAGATGTCTGCCTAACCTGTGGCAAACGGGGTCGCTGGAAGCGTGACTGTCGTATGGAAAAGGCAGACATGAAGGAAGTAAAAGCGGGGCAAGGCTCCGGCTTCAAGTATGTTTGTCATAAACATGTTCTCAAAATTGGATTTTGATACTAGAAGTGATACATAAATATGTACTGATGGGCAGAATCTGCTTATTAGCAGGATACTGACTTCAGATGAGATCATTCTACGAGTCGGAAACAGGACGAGAGTCGCTGTTTTAACCGTAGAAACCTAAGTTTTGGTACTACCCTTTAGGCATGTACTTAAATTAGGAAATTGTTATAATGTATCTAGTTTGACTAGAAACATTATCTCTATATCTAAGATTGCATGTATACCTTTAAATTCTAGAACACTAAAGTGTTTTATTTTATAAAGATGATATTGAGATAAATACATTAGATGTGAATAACAGTATTTATATTTTGAATATAAATGAATCTCAAATATATGACATGATAAACAAATAGCTCAAACTGAATTAATCAGATGAGACTTATTTGTGGCATTGTGTCTGGGACACATCCACACTTTTGAAAAGTGGATACTAGGGCGGATTTGATTCTAATTCAAATGATGTCTACGAATCTAGTTATTAGGCAAAGTTCCTAAAATACCTTTTACTTGGTAAAAGTGTAATTGTCACCGATCTGTTAGCCCTCGTTCATAGTGACGTAAGTTGGCCCATGTCTAGCTAGGCTAGAGGTGGATATGAGTACTTCGTAACCTTTATGGATGTGGCATCACGTTATGGTTATGTGTTTCTTTTGAAACACAAATCGGAAACTTTTGATAAATTCGAAGAGTTTCGACACGAAGTATAAAAAACAGATCGACAAGAGTATTAAAACATCACGATTTGACCTTGATGAAAATACTTAAGCAATAAGTTTCTCAATTACTTGAAAGAGTATAGTATTCTTTCATTGTGGACTCTTCACGGAACACCTCAATCCTGATGGTGTGTCCGAATAGAGAAACCGAATTTTGTTGGACATGATAAAGTTAATCATTAGTCACTCTAAGCTACCATTTTCCTTCAAATGATACGCATTTAACAGTGCAACACTTATTTTGAATAAGGTTCCATAAAAATATGTTAGACAGACTTCATATTAGATATGAATAAGAAAGAAACCGAGTTTCTCATTCTTGAATATTTGGGAATACTAGGCATATATTTGGATGATACCAAACTAAAACCCAAATCGGATAAGTGCCTAATTTGTGGGTTATCCTAGGGTAACCAAAGTATAGTACTTGTACAACTCACAAGAGATCAATGTAATTTTTGCTCGCCATGTGATTTTCCTAAGAGGAATACCCATATGCAGTGGTAAATGGGAGGAAAGTAAAACTCGATGAAAATCGGAGCAACACTGTTCCAGGCACCGAGTCCTCATAGAACACAAACAGTTCATCAAAGATGAAACTATACCATAATCTTCAAATACACAAGAACCGCGCAAGTCGGAGAGAGTCAGAAAACAACCTGGGAGGTATGGGTTTCTGATCTCACCTCGTAAAGATGTCAATCTTATTGAGGAAAACGAACCGACTACGTATGAGGAAGTGATACAAGGTATCGACTCCCTATCATAGCAAAGTGCCATTATGTCCGAAATGTATTCTATGTATGCCAACCAAGTTTGGAAACTGGTTGTTGTACCAGAAGGCATTGTGCCTATTGGTACTATATGAGTTTTCAAGGAAGACATACAAGGATGGCAACATACCAACGTACAAAGCTAGGCTTATAGCGGAAATGTATCGTTATAAACATTGTGTCGATTACGATGAAACCTTTTTTTCTTGTTGCCATGGTTAAATCCATTTGGATAATGCTTTCTAATGCTATATATTTCATTTATGAAATATGGCAGCTGGAAGTCAAAATCGCTTTCCTTAAATGGAAAAATTTTGGAGGATGTTTACAACATCTTGACGGTTTTGTCGTACCAAAACAAGCAAACTAGGTTTGCAAGTTAATTCGATCCATTTATGGATTGAAGCAAGCATTATGTTCTTGGAACTAATGTTTTGATGTAATCATAATAGTATATGATTTAATTCAAAACACATATGAGTTAATTCAATGATACCAGACACGGATTTACCTCTTTCATTTTGGGGTCTTGCTTTAGAAACTGTAACACTACTGCTAAACCAAGTTCCTTCCAAAACTATTAGTCAAACGCCATATGAGTTATGGTCTGGGAAACGTCATAGTCTTATTTATCTAAGAGTTTGGGGATGTGACACATATGTTAAACTCACACAAACTAACAAATTAGATGATAGGGCAGTTAAATGTAAGTTTGTAGGATATGCCTTGAACTCAAGAGCATATGTGTTCTACGTCCCAAATGAACAAAGAACATTTGTCTCACGAAATACTAAATTTTTAGAGAATGAATTCCTTCTTAAGAAATATAGTAGGAGTAGACTTGACCTCGATGAGGTATGAAAAGAACAAACAAACATAGAACTAAACCCCAGGCCCCTCAAAAGGGCAGCGATGGAACAACCACAAGGTTATGAACTTAGAAGGTCTTGTAGGGAAAGATATGTTGGACAATTATGACCCATAGCATCACTATTTGTACTGAACATGGTGTTGTTGTACAAATTAACTATGTGACAAAGGAAATTGCTCTTTTATCATTTGTAATTGGATTACCGATATACATAAATGATAAAAGTCCATACGATTAGTACCAGATTAATAAGATATGAGATAGTATTAATCTACATAATGTTTAATCATTAAATATCCCTAGTCGTAGTATTATCGAGACTGGACATCGATAATATGGAATAGACTAGTATTACACTTGTGCCTATTATGGAAGCATAACAACATAGTTCTCATATATTTGGGTATTGGATACTCATGCAAGTGTAATAGGAGGTTGTGTTTACTGATGGTACGAAAACAGCTTTGCCTGGATAGACCCCTCGGAATCCCATTGGTAGTATGACTATGTGTCTATGGGAGTCCGAGTCAGGGTAGGTGTATTTGGTCTTAACCTGAGACTTACATCGCTAATACTTACGATAATCAGTACGCTTTAGTTTTGGTCGTCCAGGGCTTTAACAGGTTCTGTGTATACCTCTACTGGGTATATTGAGAATCGTAGTGTATTGGGTGTGATGTCAAGATGGAAGTATCACTTTAGTCATATGGAAATGATGATCACGTAGGATACGAAACTAGTACTCTTAAGTACTGCAGTCATCGGGATAATATGACTAGGTCATGTTTATCCGATTATAGAGACTAGTTACCAGTGATCCGATATATGCTTCGTACGGGGCAGACACAATTCCATCCCCAGGCCTAGCATGTGACATCCGATACTGGATCGGAATACGTAATACTAAGTATACTACACCTGACAAAGATTACATATTCCTAAAAAGAATATTTCTGGAGAATTGGGTAGGCACGGTGCTTTGTTAGAAGCCAACCATGTCTTGTAAATCGGTAGGAACGTGGTACTAAGTACGCACATATTCGGATAATCCGATGACCGTATTTACTACCAACATATCCAAGGATCTATTGGGTCGCTTCTCAAAGATTCACCGATGATGTTTGACTCGAGAAGAATTAATCTAGGATTAATTTTGAAAGAAAATTAATATGGGATTAATTACGGTAGAAATTAATATGTGATTAATTACGGCAAGTATTAATTTGGGATTAATTGCAGTAACAATTAATCTGGGATTAAATACGTACGGAAGAGAGAATACGATTAATTTAGAATTAATCGGTGAAATAAATTTAATAGTTAAAAATGGATTTTTTTATTTAATTTATTTATTTGGGCTAAAATAATATATTGGATATATTAATCGAAATTAGATTTCAATATGAAATTAAAGTTAGACTTTAATACGAGCGAACGAATTAATCTAGAATTAATTCGTAAGCGACTTTCGTAATAATTTTACGAGACATCATTTTTTAATTAAATTGGATTTGATTATTTAGCGAGGAAAATTCATTTAGTCGGATTAAACGGATCCGGGCCCAAAGTGTATTTGTTGAGCCAATTTGAATTTTGAATTTAAAATTGGTGGGGACCACTTCACATATGCAACACATATGAATGTGGTAGTTGGCAAAGTGGTTGGAAACTTTTAATCCAATACCACTTGCTTTTCACCGACCAAGTTTTGCTTTTCGAAACAAAACTCTCAACAACCAAGTTTTGGTAACAAGTGTAAATGAAATACACAAAACAACTCTCTCTTTATCACAAGTCCTCAACATGGCCGAAACTCATAGCCTCTCCCTTGGAAATTTTATTTCAAAATTTCATTCTTGCAAACACATTTGGAGTCAAAGAAGGTGATAGGGAAACCCACCCAAGTGTTGGAAACACTCACCAAAGCTTGGAGCTTCCATGGAAATCATATGTAAATCGCATACAGAATGGGTATATATATCTTTCCTTCTCATTTGGGGTCCTTGGCATGTTGCTAGATGTCAACATTGGTCATTGAAATCGAACGACCATCTGAACGGAGGATAATTTATGTTTGATTAAATTATCACGATTCATTTCATGTCCAACTTGAGGGGAACCCAAAAGGTCACACACAATAAAGTCGAAATCAATGGTTAACAGTGCACAGTACAAATTTAACAGCATATATGATTACTGTAGGAATTGTTCATAAATGGTTCAATGTGTTTAATTATTGAACAGATCATTTATGAGGTTCCATAGTGGCTTAGGGATTGGTGAATGACGATAGGGGTGTTGGACAGTTATGATCCATAGCGTCACTATTTGTACAGATCATGGTGTTGTTGTACAAATTAACTATATGATCAATGAGATTGCTCTCTTATCATTTGTGATTAGATCACCTAGATGTATAAATAATGGGAGGTCCATATGATTAGTTCCTGAATTGAGATGATTTGAGACAGTATTGGTCCACGAAGGATTAATCATTAAATATCCCTAGTCAGAGTATTATCGAGATTGGACATCGATAATGCGTAAAAGACTAGTATTACACTTGTGCGCATTGTGATAGCATAATGACATAGTTCTCATATATTTGGGTATATGATACTAATGCAAGTATAAAAGGAGGTTGTGTTTTACCGATGGTACGTAAAACAGCTTCGCTCTGGATAGACCCTCTCGGAACTCCATTCATAGTAGACTATGTGTCTATGGAAGTCCGAAATCAGTGTAGGTGTATTTGGTTTTAACCTGAGACTTGCACCGCTAATACTTGTGACAATCAATATGCTTTGGTTTTGGTCGTCCAGGGCTTTAACCGGTTTTGTGTATGCCTCTTCTAGGTATATTGAGAATCGTAGTGTATTGGGTGTGATGTCAAGACGGAAGTATCACTCCAGTCATAGTGGATATGATGTCACGTAGGATATGATACTAGTACACTTAAGTACTACAATCATCGGGAAATTATGACTAGGTCATGTATATCTGATCATAGAGACTAGTTACCAGACATTCGACATGTGCTTCGTACGGGGCAGACACAATTTCAGCCCCAGGCCTAGCATGTGACATCCGATACTGGATAGACATACGCAGATACTACGTATACAACTCCTGATATAGATCGCTTATTCATGTAAGTATGTTTATGGAGAATTGGGTAGGCATGGTGCTTTGCTAGAAGCCAACCTTATCTTGTAAATCGGTAAAAACGTAGTACTAGGTACGTACGTATTCGGATAGTCCGATAACCGTATTTACTGCCAACATATCCAGGGATCTCATGGGTCACTTCCCGAAGATTCACCGATGACGTATGACTCACACTTTAATTAATCTGAGATTAATTAGATGAGAGAGAAAATTAATCTGGGATTAATTACGGAAATATTTTATCTGGGATAAAATATCATTTAAAGAGAGAGAACGATTAATTTGGAATTAATCGATAAATTAATATATTTGACATATTAATCGAGATTGGATATCGACGCAGAATTGAAATTAGATTTTAATTCGGGTAAATGAATTAATTTAGAATTAATTTGTTAGCGACGTGAATAGTAATTATATTAGGCATGATTATTTATTTAAATTATATTTAATTATGACGCAACGAAAAATTCATTAATTCAGAATTAACAAACCCGAGCGGAGTGTTTGTGAGCGAATTCGCATTTCGAATTCGAGTGTGGCACGTAAGTCACATCTAGCATCGAATCACTAGTCACATCTAGCGTCACATCATTCGTCAATCAAGTGAATGATGTATTTCACTTTGAGTGATTGACACCAGTCACTATTCATGAGTGATGTGCCTTGATGGAAGTGGTTGCCAAAGCTTTATATCATTTGACCTTTTGAAAGAAAATAAATGGAAAATGAATTTTATAAAATTCATAAGTGTATTAGATACACTTTTGGCAACACCTAACACAACTCTCTCTCTTCCTCTCTTCTTTTCTCTCACCCCCAAGGGGCATATTTTCCTCTTTTTTTTGGTCAAAACCGAGAGCACAAGGAGAAGAAATGATGGATTTTGTGGCAAAAATCAAGAGAGCTAGCACTCACAGAGACTTACGAAGGTGATTGGGAAACCCACCCGTGTGCATGGAATCACAACACACAAAGCTTGGAGCTTTAAGGATATCCATGGACGATTTTGGAGGATAAAAACTACCACTGCCGAGAGCTTCTTGGAGGGAGAAAAGATTTTGTTCTTCACCGCATCGCCTCTACCGATCGATGTAAGTATTCCACAACTTCTTCGTTATATTCGCACTTATGTTTTATGCTTGAATCGATCCTCGGGACCGTAGAATCTCCAACAATTGTATCAGAGCGAGTTAAAAGCATGAAACTTGATTTAGGGTTAAAATTGGGTAAAATGTATTTGAGAATGATTTTATGAAATTGGATGATTGAGTATGCTTAAATGTAATTGAATTGAAGATTGTTTGGATCAATTTCATGAAATATTGTTTGGAACAATTTTTGCCCAATAATTAGGCTTGGCCGAATTGAACTATGCCCTAAATGTCTTGGAATTTTTGATTTTTGACTCATTGGATGAGTTAGAATCATTCGGGAAATGTTGATTGTGGATTTAATTTGATTGAAACCGAATCGATTTTGAAAACCCCACATTGCCGAGACATGTATAGAATGATATGGGTTTGATTTTTGATAAATTGTGTTGGACATGATTTAATATTGATAAGCATGATTAATTCGGCTAATTGGTGGTTTGGAAATATTGAAATTAGGGTAATTAATTATGTTATACACTTTAATTAATTTGATTAAGAAATTTGGAATTTTTGAAATTAAATTAATGGGCTTAAATTGGATTTGGGCTTGTAAAGTTGAAATTGGGCTTAATGGGCTTGGTTGTACCAAGATTGGTTTAGGAAAATTGGTTGGATCCAATTGGGCCCAAAATCGTTTCTATAAAGTCAAATGCAACTATTGGGCCTTTAAAGTTTAATTGGGCCTAATTGGCCGATATTGATTTCTAGGCTTATGGGGTAATTCCTTGATTGGGCTTTGGTTACCGAAGCCCACGCCTTAAGAAATTAATTAAAAGCCCATTAGCCTTAATTAGATGACTTTGGATGTTAATCGGGCTTTGAGACCCGTAACGATTAGATTTGGAATCTAAGTCGTAAAGGTTCTTAATAAAGTGTAATATTTAATTTGGAATTAAATGAATGGATTAGTATTAAATACAAGTTAAATTGGATTTAATGTTGTAGTTTAATATAATTCGAGAATTTGTACTTTGAGTACTTATTCGCAAAATGAGTTTGACTCGCGCAAAATCAAATCGTTGTTTGAACATTGGATGGTCATTAATTATCAGATTAATTAATTTGATTAGATTGATTGATAGCATGCTTGTGTGAATACATGACTGCGATGCATGAATAATGTATATCGGATGGATATTAGATGGGTGGGGCAATTTTAGAAATTATTGTAGTAAATTTAGAATTTATTAAATTAGACCTGTGTGTCCAGCCTATTACCTCATTTCTCATTGTATTTCTCTTTCACCTATTCCCCTCAATGTAAATGAGGTTTCTTTAGAAGTGTTATGTAACGGGTAGAAGTAATACATGTGCTAGCGGGAGAGAGGAAATGGAGAGATTTGATCTAGGATCAATGTGTTATGTATCCATCCGCATATCTTTATTATTTTATTTATACGCGCTTTATTATGTAATTAGAATGCATGTTTAAGGGTTTATGATGATGAGACCTTAACAAAGATAATAAATTGGTTGCCAATTTGCACGCGAAAAACCCTCACTAAATATTAAGCGTCTTTCCTTCCATTGAGTAATTCTTACTCAAGATCCAAAACTGGCATTGGTTTATTGGCCAAAGTCAAGACCTTTGTCCTCCGATGATGTGTTTGAATCAAGAGAGCTTTGTTCCAAATTGGTGTCCTGTCCAAGTCGTGATTTGTTGGCCAAAGTCAATATCACTTCTTGTCCATCGACATTGATTACGAAGCTTTCCATGGTCAATGGGTTCCGCTTAACTGGGATCATTAAGTTTGTTGTGCCAAAGCCAAGGCTTAATTGATTCAGAGGAAAAAGGTTAGGGAATATTGGATATATTGGCATATATAAGATATATATTTCGGACTTCGATGTCCACCCACTAGATCTAGGAATTGGATGAGATCTAATTGATCTTAGAGATCTACTTAGTTAAGTATCATACAGTTTGTTTGCCAAATTCAAGATTGTGTGTTATTTAACGGGATCCTAGCCCACTAGAAAACAAGGTTTCCCGAGTACTCAATAGAGGGTTAGAGGCTCGCCGAAAAATAGTGGGAGGCAAGTATTATATTTGCAATATTCGTTTAATTACTTGCCATACGCGCTCAATTCAAATTATTCGTCAAATAAATTAAATGTTAGTTGGACTAATATTTAAAACGTTGTTTTAAAACAGTTGGACTGTATTCAAACTATTTCAATTTATAGTTGATTTTATAATTGGATTATAGTAATCAATAAAATTGAATTAACAAATTACAAAATTTTGTTGATTTTATAGTTAGACTATAGTAATCATTATATATATAAGTACCTGAAATCGTTAATTAAATAGTTGGACTATTAAAGTCAAGACAAATTGAAAGATTAATGTTTAAAACATAATCATAGGGAAAATGTGTTTAAACGAATTTATTTTTCAAATTGGGAATAATTTTTCTGGATAGTCCTGGAAACTAAGAAGTTATTTATTTGATAAAATAACATCTTATGCCTAAGCTAGGAGTTAAGCAAATAAGTAGAGCATGATCTTTGGAAGATTCATGTAATGATAACTTTAGTGCTTGATCCGTTAAACTTGCCGTAATGACTCCTTAATTTCGCCATCATAACTAAGGATTATATCTTTAAACCATGATGTTGAAATTGAAGGATCTTTATAGATCTATACTTAGATCTTAGAAGTTTTAAATTGCAATTAATAACTCTTGGAGAGTTAATGGCTATTCTCAAGGAGACAAAGCTAAAGTTTGCAAAAAGGCAAGTAGCACAAGGCACACCTTACTTCGATATTCTAGAAAACCCAAGGCTTGGCCAAAGGCTTCTAGAATGTAGAAAAGGGCAAAGGTAAAATCATTATAATCTTCTAGGAAGATGAAGAACATATCCCAAGATGTCTGCCTAATGCTGTGGCAAACGAGGTCACTAAAGCGTGACTGTCGTCTGGACAAGGCATACATGAAGGAATTGAAGACAGGCAAGGCTCTGACTTCAAAGATGTTTGTCATAAGAATGTTCACTGCTAGTATTAAAATTGGATTTTAGATACTAAATAGTGGTACATAAATATATGTACTGATTTGTAGAATCTGCTATGAGCAGGATACTGACTTCAGATGAGATAAATCTGCGAATCGGAAACGGGACGAAAGTCGCTGTTTTAACCGTAGATACCTAAGTTTAGGGACTACTCTTCGGGTGTGTACTTAATTTAGGAATTGTTATAATGTAGCTAGTTTGACTAGAAACATTATCTCTATATCGAGTATAACTCGTTGCGAGCATACCTTTATCTAAATATCATCTTTATCATATTTTATAAAGATGATATTTAGATAAACACATTAGATGTGAATAACAGTATTTATATTTGAATATAAATAAATCTCAAACATATAACATGACAAACAAGCAGCTCAAACTGATTTGACCATATAAAACTTATTTGTGGCAGTGTTGTCTGGGACACATTAAACAAGACTCGTATATCCACACTTTTGAATAGTGGATACTATGACGGATTTGATTCTATTCAAATGATGTCTACGAATTTAGTTTATTAGGTAAAGTACCTAAAATACCTTTTACTTGGTAAAAATGTAAGTGTCATCGATCTGTTAGCCTTTGTTCATAGTGACATAAGTGGGCCTATATCTAGCTAGGCTAGATGTGGATATGAATATTTCATGACCATTACGGATGTGGCATCACGTTATGGTTATGTGTTTCTTTTCAAACACGAATCGGAAACTTTTAGAGTTTCGACATGAAGTAGACAAACAGATCGGCTAAAGTATTAATACCATCACGGTTAGACCATGATGAAAATACTTAAGTAGTAAGTTGAAAGAGTATAGTATTCTTTCAATGAGGACTCCTCCCGGAACACGTCAGTTTGACGGTGTGTCTGAACGGAGAAACCAAATTTTGTTAGACATGATAAGGTTAATCATGAGACGCTCTGAGCTACCATTTTCCTTCAAGGGATAAGCATTTACAGTGCAATACTTATTTTGAATAAGGTTCCATGAAAATCTGTTAGACAGACTTCATATTAGATATGAACAGGAAAGAAACAAGGTTTTTTCATTCTTGATGATTTGGGAATGCTAGGCATATGTTTGGATGCTACCAAACTAGAACCCAAATCAGATAAGTGCCTAATTGTAGGTTATCCTAGGGAAATAAAAGTATAGTGCTTATACATCTCACAAGAGAACAATGTAATTGTTGCTCACCATGCGGTTTTCCTAAGAGTAATACCGATTTGCAGTGGTAAGTGGGAGGATAGTAAAACTCGATGAAAATCGAAGTAATACTATTCCAAGCACCGAGTCCTTAATGAAACACAAACAGTTCATCAATGATGAAACTGTACCAGTAATCTTCGAATACACAAGAACCACGTAAGTCGGAGAGAGTCAGAAAATAACCTGGGGTATGGGTTTCTGATCTCACCTCATAAAGATGTCAATCTTATTGAGGAATACGAACTAACTACGTATGAGGAAGTGATACACGGTATCGACTACCTAATTATGGCAAAGTGCCATAATGTTCGAAATGGATTCCATGTATATCAACTATGTTTGGACACTAGTTGATGTACCGCAAGGCATTGTGCCTATTGGTACTATATAAGTCTTCAAGGAAGACATACATGGATGGCAACATACCAACGTACTAAGCTAGGCCTGTAGTGGAAAGGTATCGTTATCAACATTGTGTTGATTACAATGAAATCTTTTACCTGTTGCCACGATTAATCCATTTGGATAATTCTTGCTTATGTTGCATGTTTCATTTATGAAATATGGCAACTGAACGGGAAAATCGCTTTCCTGAAAGGGAAACCTTTTGGAGGATGTTTACGACATCCTGACGGTTTTCTCGTATCAAAACTAGCAAACAAGGTTTACAGGTTATTCGATCCATGTATGGATTGAAGTAAGCATTATAATATTGGAATTATTGTTTTGATGTAATTATAATGGTTTATGATTTAATTCAAAACGAAATGATTCTTGTGTATATAAGGAGGTTAGTGGGAGCGCACTGACAGTGAATATCCTATAAATAATGATGACATGTCATTTCTTGGAAATGATATTCCCATAACTAAATCGGTAGAAGCTTGGCTTTCAAAAAAAAAATTCTTCGTAGAATTATTGGGAGAAACAACCTTTATTCTAGGAATAAAGATCTACTGGGATAGATTTAAAGTTGTTGGCACTCTCCGAGAACTCATACATTGAAAAATATATGTGACCTGGTGTCTCAGAGCTTTGAGCATATGGATTCACTAACAGGACAATCCAAGTGATAGTCACTGGATTGATATTAAGAACATTCGTTAGTATCTTAGAGAACTAAGGATGCTGTCTTATACTATGGAGAATGAGAACTTGAAGTGACTGGGATCACTGCTGCAAGTTTCCTAACCGATAAAAATGACTATAAGTCGTAACAACGGTACTATACAGTTTGAATAACGGAACAATGAGCTGGAGATCTTCCAAGCAAGATACTGTTACCGAATAAACAGCAAGTGCAGGTTATTGCTGCAGCCTGAGGCAGCAATAGAAGCCATCTGGGTCAATAACAAATCTAATTAGATTAGATATAATTCTATTAGCAGCTGAGCTAGGCGTCAACACAGGCTAAAGAATTAATGGTCTCATCAACGATCCAGATATATACTTCAACTATTCATCTGATTCATTCGGATCATACGCGTGGTGATGTGATGATCGTATAAATCACATCAGACGATAATCATGTAAATCCACTGACGAAAGCCTTTCCTCAGCAGTTTGAGCGAATCGTACATATTTCGGGGGGTGGACACTCTAGTGACTGACAATAGGATAAGTGGGAGATTGTTGGACAATTATGATCCATAGCGTCACTATTTGTATAGATCATGGTGTTGTTGTACAAATTAACTATGTGACAAAGGAGATTGCTCTCTTATCATTTGTGATTAGATCACCTAGATGTATAAATGATGGGAGGTCCATATGATTAGTTCCTGGATTGAGATGATATGAGACAGTATCAGTCCACGAAGGATTAATCATTAAATATCCATAGTCAGAGTATTATCGAGATTGGACATCGATAATGCATAAAAGACTAGTATTACACTTGTGCTCGTTGTGAGAGCATAACGACATAGTTCTCATATATTTGGGTATAGGATACTCATGCAAGTGTAATAGGAGGTTGTGTTTTACTGATGGTATGGAAAACAGCTTCGCTCTACATAGACCCCCTCAGAATTCCATTGGTAGTATGACTATGTGTCTATGGAAGTCCGAAATCAGGGTAGGTGTATTTGGTCTTAACCTGAGACTTGCACCGCTAATACTTGCGACAATCAATATGATTTGGTTTTGGTCGTCCAGGGCTTTAACCGGTTCTGTGTACGCCTCTTCTGGGTATATTGAGAATCGTAGTGTATTGGGTGTGATGTCAAGACGGAAGTATCACTCCAATCATAGTGGAGATGATGTCACGTAGGATACGGTACTAGAACTCTTAAGTACTGCAGTCATCGGGATATTATGACTAGGTCATGTATATCTGATTATAGAGACTAGTTACCAGACATCCGACATGTGCTTCGTATGGGGCAGACACAATTCCAGCCCCGGGCCTAGCACGTGACATCCGATACTGGATCGACATACGCAGATACTACGTATACTACACCTGATATAGATTGCTTATTCTTGTAAGCATGTTTCTGGAGAATTGGGTAGGCATGGCGCTTTGCTAGAAGCCAACCTTGTCTTGTAAATCGGTAAAAATGTAGTACTAGGTACTTACGTATTTGGATAGTTTGATAACCGTATTTACTGTCAACATATCCGGGGATCTCATGGGTCGCTTCCCGAAGATTAACCGATGCCGTATGACTCGCACTTTAATTAATATAGGATTAATTAGATGAGAGAGAAAATTAATCTGGGATTAATTACGGAGATATTTTATCTGGGATAAAATATCATTTAAAGAGAGAGATCGATTAATTTAGAATTAATCGCGTTCTCTCATCTCGACGAATTTAATCCCAGATAAATTCTCGACGTAATTAATCCCAGATTAATTCTTTCTCTGACAATTAATCCCAGATTAAATCTTGCCGTAATTAATCCCAGATTAATTCTTGCCGTAATTAATCACAGATTAATTTTCTCTCTTTATTAATCTCAAATTAATATTCTCTCTCTATTAATCCCAGATTAATATTCTCTCTCATAATTAATCCCAGATTAATATTGTTCGAGTCAAACTTCATCGGTGAATCTTTGGGATGCGACCCAAGAGATCCCTGGATATGTTGGCAGTAAATACGGTCATCGGACTATCCGAAAACGTGCGTACCCGGTACCACGTTGTTACTGATTTACAAGACATTGTTGGCTTCTAGCAAAGCACCATGCCTACCGAATTCTCCAGAAATATTCTGCTACTGAATACAAGATCTTTTTCAGGCGTAGTATACGTAGTATTACGTATTACGATCCAGTATCGGATGTCACATGCATGGCCTAGGGTTGGAGTTGTGTTTGCCCCGTACGAAGCATATATCGGATCATAAGCAACTAGTCTCTTTATGATCGGAAAGTCATGACCAAGTCATACTTCCCCGATGGCTATAGCACTTAGAGCACCAGTTTTGTATCACTACGTGATCATCATCTCCATATGATTGAAGTGATACTTCCATCTTGACATCAAACCCAATACACTACGATTCTCAATATACCCAGAAGAGGCGTACACAGAACCTGTTAAAACCATAGACGACCAAAACCAAAGTACACTGATTGTTGTAAGTATTAGCGATGCAAGTCTCATGTTAAGACCAAATACACCTACCCTGATTCGGATTCCCATAGACACATAGTCATACTACCAATGGGATTCCGAGGGGTCTATCTAGAGCGAACCTGTTTCTGTACCATCGGTAAACAGAATGTCCTATTACACTTGCATGAGTATATAATACTCAAATATATGAGAACTATACCGTTACGCTTCCATAACACGCACAAGTGTAATACTAGCCTATTCCGCATTATCGATGTCCAGTCTCGATAATACTACGACTAGGGATATTTAATGATTAAACCTTTATGGATTAATATTGTCTTATATCTTATTAATCTGGAACTAATCATAAGGACTTTTATCATTTATATATCTAGGTAATCCAATTACAAATGATAAAAGAGCAATTTCCTTTGTCACATAGTTAATTTGTACAACAACACCATGTTCTGTACAAATAGTGATGCTATGGGTCATAATTATCCAACACATATAATATCACACATCGAGCATGTCGAATCATCGAACATAAAGAACAAAAAAATAATCACTTAAACATAAACATAAACTAAATTTCTAATGCAAAATTAAAGAATTAAATCATGCATAAAGAAGTAACATAATCGTGCTTAAAAATAAACGATATAGTAGACTAAATCATGCTTTAATAATGAATAACATACTAGCAACCTAATCATGCTTAAATAAGTGGTTGGATGAAACGAAACATGTGTGTCCCTCAAGCGGTACGTGGCATTGTATCCCGAGTACAGACCGCACTACTGTCTATTCAGATTCGGCAACGGAATTTACGTCCGGGTTTCTATCCGATATACCGCAAGAGAGAAGACATATTTCATTCATCCGAAAATCACATCATGCACCAATCCACAGTAGTCATGTGAAATAAAGTAATAAAATAAATAAAAATAAAGGAGAATAAATAAAAAGGTGCCCTCATGTCTAACCTCTTTTGTCGTCTCTCGGAAGCGCGTTACACGGCCGTCAGAATGGTTAATGCTCCGCAACTCTTCCGGTTCACTAATCCAACATTTTTCCTCGCTGTTTCACTGTTTGAGCTGATGTTTTCACTCCATTTCATTACTGTTTTCATTGTATTTTTTGGTCACCGTTTTATGGTAATTTAGGCTACTGTCTAGGCGGTTTTTTGGAGGGTTTAGGGCTGCGGTTTTGGTGATTTTTGAGGGGGATTCTGGACAGTTTTTTGATGCAGTTTTGGGATAGTTTCTGGGCAGTTTCAGGGGTGGTAAGATGCGGCAAAATGGGCAGTGTTATTAGGGTATGTGCGGTAGTTTAAGGGACTGGTCAGTGAGCAGTTTAGGCGTGCAATGAGGTGGGGTTTGCGGTTGAAATGGGCTTGCAGTGAGGGGTGATATGGGTGCGGTTTTGGGAGATGCAGTAGAGGTATTATGCGGCTGTATAATGGAGGAATATGTGGCAGTTTGGTGGAGGAATAGTTTGTTGGGCGGCAATGCAAGGGATTTTCTTTATGTCTTAGGCGTGAATGCTTTGAGGTTTCTTTTGTGAATATATGTGAATGCTAGTTAGGGGTTTAATGTGTTGGTGAAAGGTTATTTTTATAGGCAAATGGATGAGGGCTTTCCTTATTTGAGAAGGAGAAGGATTTGTGCATTAATGGGAGATATTTTTAACTATTGTGTGATAAGGAAAAATCTATTAATTAGGAAAGTGATTTGATTTAATTTGATTTATTCCTTTTTAGTTAGGGATATGATTTGGTTTATTTAGGAAAGGGATCTATGGGATTTCTTTAATTTAAGAAGGGGATTTGGCTTGATTTATGCATGTGTTTAATGAGATTTTTGTTATTTAGGGTGGCTATTGGTGTATTACTTAGGTCCTTGGGCGTGTATTGGGTTTGATTGGTTGGCTTGGTATGTAGTTTAGTGGTGTGTGTCTTGCGGGGTTTTGGGTTAAGGATGTGTTTTGTGGGGTTTTGGGCTAAGGATGTGTTTTGAAACGGAGTTCCAACAAGCGACCCGAAGCTAATCCAGTGAATTAAATCCAATAAAAATGTCAATTCTTGACTATTCCCTTCTAACGTCCGTTTCCGGCGGCTTCCACAATCTAAAGAGGTAGTGTCTCCATACGAGACTCATCATCGGGACTTATATGCAAAAATACAGTGCCTACAGTCGCCTCCTCTTTGATGGGACTTGTGTAGTATGTGACAATGACAATCCTATCAAAGTTCGTGCAATGCATTTTTACTTACCTGGCTCGTCACCTGCCACTTGACTGGCCATATTGTGTTGAGTTGTGTTGATTTGATTGTGCCATAACCGGCGTGCTAAACACCGTACCCGAGGCGTCGCGGTTGCGTCTCCATACCTAGAGTGTCGCAGAGTTGATTTTGTTGTGCCATACTCGGCGTGCTAAACCCCATAACCTAGGTTTCACAGTTACGTCTCCATACCTAGAGTGTCGCATTGATATCTCCATACCCGGAGTACCGTGCTTGGCAAGCTAAACCTCATACCCGAGGTGTCACGGTTGCGTCTCTATACCTAGAGTGTCGCAGTAATATCTCCATACCCGGAGTGCCGTACCTGGCATGCTAAACTCCATACCCGAGGTGTCGCGATTGCGTCTCCATTCTGAGAGTGTCGCAGTAATATCTCCATACCCAGAGTGTCGTACCTGGCAAGCTAAACCCCATACCCGAGGTATCGCAGTTGTATCTCTATACCTAGAGCATCCCAGTGATATCTTCATACCTGGAGTGTCGTACCTGGCAAGCTAAACCCCATACCCGAGGTGTCATAGTTGAGTCTCCATACCTAGAGTGTCGTAGTGATATCTCCATACTCGGAGTGCCGCACCTAGCAAAAATGATACTGATGTCTCCATACCCGGAGTGTCGTACCCGACAAAACTGATGTTGATGTCTCCATGCCCGGAGTGCCATACCCGGTAGAACTAATGTTGTATCTCCATACCTGGAGTGTCATATATGACAGAACTGATGTTGTATCTCCATACCCGGAGTGCCATACCCGACAGAACTGATGCTGTATCTCCATACCCGGAGTGCCATACCCGGCAGAATTGATGCTGCATCTCCATACCCGGAGTGCCATACCCGGCAAGACTAATACTGATGATAATGTAGGCCTCGCCCCCAAAATGCCATACCCGGCTAGACTGATACTAACGATGATGTGGGACCTCACCCCCAGAGTGGCATACCTGGCAATACTGATACTGATGATGATGTGGGCCTCACCCCTAGAGTTCCATACCTGGAAAGACTGATACAGATGCTAATGTGGGCCTCGCCCCCAGAGTGCCATACCCGGCAATACTGATACTGATGACGTGGGTCTCAACCCTGAGACTCGTCCCGAAAACTGATACTAACACCGTGATGGTTTATACTGTACTTGTCTTTCACGAATGCTTATTTTCATCCTCAACGAATGCTTCGCATAGAAATCTGAGAACCTTCAAAGTACTACAGTCAATTCCGGTCGTCTGAATAGGTGATCTGAACTAGACTCCTAGTGTGTGTGTGCCAAGGCTCTTTCACAGCTTAATCCTTAAGTAGGCTAACTCGATGATTTCATCTCGGAGAATCGGATCAGTGGGTCTAACCAACCTAGATGTCTTAATCACCCTCTGTGATTACTTCGTCATACTCAACATGATATGGTCTTCTTCTTTTTTTTGTCTCTTTCTTTTCATTCTTTTTCGTTTTTTTATTCTTTCTATTTTCTTTCTTTTTCTTTCTTTGACACACCTACCCTATAAGATAGTATTTCTCCTCATGGTGGTCCTAATACTCGCCCATGGGTAACTTCACGCTTATCGATTATAGGCAGTCTATTTTTCTTTTTTCTTTTCATTGCAGAGACTTTTTCTTTGTTTCCAACCATATCATATATCATAGCATAGGTAAACCAGGAGGGACATCCAGGCAAACGGTCATTCATTGATCCATCATCTCTTCAACTAGTCATCTTGCCAACCACTCGGGCTTCCACTGTTGAGATCCAGTAATCAAGTGCTCCTGAGTCTAGCCGAGATCAATCAATTCAGAATACCGGATGAGAGTACATCTCACACTTATCATTTCTAAGGCTTCTTCTTACAGCAAACAATGTCATCACCGGATATATGCCTAACTATCAAAGAGTTCTCTCTCTCTCTCTCTCTCTCTCTCTCTCTCTTCTTTTTATTTCAATCATTCCACTGGAATTCTTCCTCTCGACTGCTGATAATATGGGCTTTGCCCCCTGAGATTCCTTTCTGAAACTGATACTGGCGTGGGCCTCAACCCTGAGACTCATCCCCGAAGCTATACTGATATGGGACTCAACCCTGAGACTCATCCCCGAAACTAACTGATATGGGCCTCAACCCTGGGAATCATCCCTGAAACTAATACCGATTCATTTCTGAAACTGACAGTACTATTGCTGCTTCTGATTGGCTTGCCTTTGCCGCTTTCTTTTTTTTTTCTTTAAAAACCTGTGTATATAAAACAAAACAAAACAAAAAAGAATGCAAAATACGTTACGTGTATGCATGCATGCATGGATGAATTTCCAATCCTGTTGGGTCAGGTCTTCTACTAGTGACTACTCAGTCTTTTCTTCCTCAGGCAAAGTACTGCTTCAATATGTCCACATTGATCGACTCGGTGAACTCATTCCCTTCCAAGTCTGACAGTCTCACTGCCTCATTTCCCATTACTTTCTGGACGATGTAGGGTCCTTCCCAGTTTGGTCTGAACTTTCCTCTCGGGTCTGTTGTCACCCTTTCTGGTCTTGGTAGGAAGCACCAAATCACCCTTTCTGGTCTTGGTAGGACGCACCTTCTTATTGAATGCTCGAGCCAGCCTCTTCTGGTATATCTTCATTTGATGCAAGGACTTCATCCTTTTCTCATCCATCAATGCTAACTGTTCAAACCTCTGCGAGGCCCATTCTCGTTCAGGCAATTCTGCTTCTGCTATTACCCGCATGGACTGTATCTTAATTTCCACCTCCAATACAGCTTCCATTCCATAGACCAATGAGTAAGGCGTGGCTCTTGTTGCCATCCACATAGACGTTCTGTACCCCCACATGGCATATGGTACCTTATTAGCCCAATCTTTGTAATTCTCAGTCATCTTAGCTAAAATCATCTTTATAGTCTTGTTAGCTGCCTCGACTGCCCCATTAGCTTGTGGCCTGTAAGGTGAGGACTTGTGATGGCCTATTCCATACTTCTGTAGCATCGCCTTTGTCTCTCCCTGAAACTGGACTCCATTGTCTGTGACCACGTGGTGCTGCATACCATACCGGCAGATGATATTCCAAGCTATAAACTTTGCCATCTGCTTGGCTGTAACATTGTGGAATGATTCAGCTTCCACCCATTTTGAAAAGTAGTCTACTGCTGTAGGCACTGCATTCTTGCATATAAGTCCCTATGATGAGTCTCATATGGAGACACTACCTTTTAAACTACGAAAGTCGCGAGAAACAGACGTCGGAAGGGTAAAGTTGGAAATTGGCATTTTCGTTGGATTTAATTCAGTTGTCTAGCTTCGGTTTGCTCGTTGGATCTCTGTTTCAAAGTTTATCCTCGGACCAAAGCTGCATAAGCCACTCACCAAACCATACACCAAGCCCAAATACCCAAATCAACCAAAAATTCAAAGCCCACACCCATGCATTACCCACACGCCCATCATTCTCCTAATTAGCAAAATACACATTTAACACATGCATAAATCAAGCCAAATCCTTTCCTTAATAAAAGAAATCTCATGGATCCCTTTCCTAATCAAAACCAATCATTATCCTAAATTAGAGAGATTCATTCCTTATGAGATACTAATTAGGAGATGTCACCATCATTAGAAATATCCTTTCCTATTCAAATTAGGACTGCTTCTAACCCTTTGCCTATAAAAAGAGGCATTCACCCACCTTACAGAACCCTAGCAGACACACCCAAGGCCTCCCAAATTCCCTTCATATTGCCTCATCCCTCACATGCCCAAAGCCTCCAAGAATTGCCTCCATTGCCGCATCCTTCACTACCAAATAATCGTCCATATTGTCGTATTTTACTCACCAAAAATAGCCTTCACATATCATAAATCAAACAGCTCACTCACGCCAATAGTCACGTACCAAGCACCTTCAACGCCACATGCCCTCACGCCCACTACCTCCACGCCTCTACACTGCCTTCATGCCCACTACCTCACACCAAGTCCCCTTACTGCACGCATAAGCCCCTCTCACTACCTCCCATTCACTACCGCAAAACCTCTTTGAAATAAACCTGAAACTTCACGCATATTACCTCTGAAACTGCCGCATATCACTGCCTTACTGCATCACCGAAACACCCCCTGTACTGCCAGCAAATACCGCAGCATAAACCTCCCAAAACTGCCGCATTCATTGCCTTACTGCATCACCGAACAGCCCCACTACAGTCCAAAAAACTACACTATTTGACCACCGAAATTGCACTCTTTTTACCGCCGAAACATCCCATATTTTACCCTTTAAAATTGTAAAGAACCAGCAACGAAATAGCAAGGAAATAGCAGTGAAACAGAGTGAAACAACGGCCCAAACAGCAAAGGAAAATGTTGGGTTAGTGAACCGGAGGAGTTACGCACCATTAACCCTTCCGACGGTCGTGTAACACACTTCCAAGAAGCAACGTAAAAGGTTAGACCTGAGGGCACCTTCTTTATTTATTATCTTTCCTTTCTTTATTTATTTTAATACATTATCATATGAGAATCATTTTTTGATTCATGATGTTAATTCTGGATGAACGAAATATGTGTTCTCTCTTGTGGTATATCGGATGGAAACCCGGCCATAAATTCCGTAGCCGAATCCGAATGGACGGTAGTGCGGTCTATACTTAGGATACAATGCCACGTATCGCTTGAGAGACACACATGTTTCGTTTCATCCAACCATGTATTTGAGCATGATTAGGTTATTAGTACGTTTTTTATTGTTTAAGTATGATTTAGTCTAGAATATTATTTATTTTTAAGCGTGATTATATTGTTTATTATTATGCATGATTTAGTTCTTTAATTTTGTATTAGTAATTTAGTTTACGTTATATTGATGTAATTATCTATTTATTCTTTCGTTGGATAATTCAACATGCTCGTTGTGTGATATTATTTGCTTGCCGTTATAATGACTTATTTTTAAAGCATGTGAATTTAGTCCTAGGATCTATTTTGATGAATACGGACTAGATCTAAGTTACCTTTGAGCATACATGTTGAGTAGATTCGGTTAGTTTATTGCAAAAATCATATCATTACAAGAGACATAAGTAAGGGACCATTTCGAACCCAACGGTTTGAGGTCTTCCCTTGCGAGGGGTGAGTGCGGCCTTAAATCATATTTTCTGGTTCACACCAGGTGGCGACTCCATTGGGGATAGAAAATTGGCCCCGAAATCATGTCTTGTGATGTTTATGATTTGTGCTTTAGTTAACCATGTCTATAGTGGGTTGAAAGGGGTTTAATCAAAGGCATTATTGAAGCTTGGTAATGGTTTGGTGTCCTCCTTCATTCACTACCTTTCTACAAGGAAAAGCTGTGAAGGCACCTAAATAATCATGTACTCAAAGCTTGCTGTGATGGACTAATTTGGAGGACTCATTGTTTATTCATGTTACCAAGCGATAAGAGCCTAAGAGGCTTGGGTATTTAAGAGAGTTCGCTCCATCCACCCTCTGGGGAATCTACAACGGGAAATCCATTTGACAGTCAGTCACACACCATACTCGTTGGCACGTACCTTAGCATATAAAAAAGGTGTGCTCACTTGGTCGTTTGAACCCTTGAGTGGGTAATCCTAGCTGTGGGCAATCCTTTGTCAACAAGAGCCTTTGTTCACACTCCTGTAAACCCACATGAGAACCATAGTCATAGAACTAATAGAAATTATTTATTTGTGTTTATGTTTTGGACCGTCGTCATTTAGATCCAGTTGGACCTTTTGTCAAAAGATGTGAACTTGTTGGGCCATTTAAACTGGGACGAGTTCGTGTCCTTTGACAATTGGGCCAAAAGCTTTAAAATATCGATGGGCCATTTTATGTGTGGGCTTCTTATCTTTTGAAGTCGTTTGGCCATGTTATTGCAAAGTGTAAACCTGTTGGGCCTTTTCAACTGGGACAAGTTTACGCCGCGCAGTAATGTGATTGAACACTTTAGAATGATAATGGGCCAATTAGTATAGAATTTTTTTGAATTTATACATTACATGCATTACACGCATACATACTGAGACACGATCTTAAAAGACACCATAGATTCCCATTGGGTTAGGGAAGAGGGGAGACTAATCAAAAGGCCATTCGTAAACATGAGTGAATCCATCAACGAGGGGTCTCGAATGGATCAGATTGAAGCTAATCTCACTAAAATGACTGAACAACTGCAAGCTTTGACTGTCGCTATTTCTACTATGGCCGTGCCCCGCGCCATGGGAGGATCTGAAAATAAGAGGCGTGAGAGCCCTCTAAGTGAATTGAAAGATGATGCTCATATGTTTGATTATGATATGGCCGAATATATCACTGGGATAATTGCTGGGTCTCAGGCTGAGATACCGAAGCTCCGTGATCAAATGGAGTCAGTTATCCGTAAGTTGAAGGGGAAGCATGAAGATTTATTGGATTGTGTTGCAATGACCTTCGAGGAGCAGCTGCCAGCTCAGTTGAAAATGCCCGACATTAACAAATTTAATGGAAATGGACACCCAAGGGTCCATCTGCAGTAGTATGTCTCAGTGATGATTTCAGTAGGCCTATCGCAGCGCCAAGTCCAAAAGATGTTTGTGGTGTCACTCGAGGGGGCACCTTTAATGTGGTATCACAGCCTTGAGAAAAAGGTTAAGGAAGATTGGAGGGAACTGGCAGACGCCTTTCTGAAGTAATATGTTACAAACTTGGAGATCGATTTGTCACTCCATGACTTGGAGAATACTATGCAAAAGCCGGATGAGAGCTTTAAGGAATACGAGGATCGCCGGAGAAGCCAGCTTTTGAAGATGCAGACTCGGCCTTCAGAAAAGGACCAGATTAAGATGATTATCAAGGGTACTAAGCCCTCCATCTACGGAAAGCTAAGGAGGATGACCTCTATGATTGCGGATTTTCGACAGCTGAGGGAAACTATCATGGATATTGAAGAGGATAAGGCCGAGAATCGGAAGTTTTATAGTCTGAATAGGAAAACTATCGGAGGACCCTCAGGTGCTAAGCCTGTTTTCACAGAGATTGCTGCCATTAAGAACCGACGCTTTTCCAACTTGGGCAGACCCTTGTCCAAAGTACTTGAAAAGTTGACCCGGCAAGGACTCCTGAAACCTTTGGAGCCTAGACCATTACCCAATTCTCCACTACCAAACCTTAACATGAACCATTATTTTCACTTCCACCAAAACCTCGGCCATGACACTGAAAACTGTACCTGCCTGAGACATGAGATCCAAGACCTTATAGACTGCCGAAAAAACCCCGATCCTGAGAAAGAACAACCAAACACACACGGAACCCCTTGCCTTACTATCACTATATCCCACCGCCTACTATATGATCAACTCTAGCCTACCAGAAGACATTTTCCTCTGAACCATCGACCACCATGCCTTTTGCCTGGGTATTTAGGATAGCAACGGTGAGGATGAGATGGAATAGAAGAAGAATTTCTGGGAGGATTTCTCGAGTAGTGACGAAGAAGAGGTGAAGAAGATGACCCGAAGTGGGCGCTTATATAGTGATACTGCAGAAAAAAGGAATTAAGTGCTGACAGAAGGCCGAGAGGTGGCCGAGAATACGGAGTATGCTGAGGGAGATGTAGTGCTGCGGTAACTGATTGAGGATGAGGTTGAGTTCACAGTACTGGATATCTTGGCCACTTTTACATTGTTGTTGGGAAGGCCATGGTTTCATAAGCTTGGGGGCGTGCCCTCCACTCTACATCAGATGATCAAATTTCCATATGGAGGAGAGATTGTCACCATCCAAGCTGAGGTGGACAATGCTGTAGCCGCTTTGGAAATACAACCTTTCACGAGATTCCAAGTGTCGAAAACTTTTGAGGAGTGGATGGATCCTGGGTGGCTAGGATCATGGAAAGAATGAAATTCGAGCCAGGCCAAGGCTCAGCATTGCCAAACTTTAAAGGGCTGACTACTCGGAGGGGATTGGGATACCAGTCTGATGAGGATAAGCCAAAGGCTAAGAAGAAAGGACTGAAGTTAATGGAGTGCTTTGTAAAGGGTCGGGGTATCAAAGAGAGCCCGAACCAGTAGAATTTAACGAGATTGTGGTGCTCATATTTGAGATTTTCCAAGATATACTGGGTGAGAAGCCACTGACAGAGGAAGTTACGAAGAAAATAGAAGAGAAATGAGAAGAAGAACTGATGAAATTGGAGAGCCTGACTCTCGAGGAGGGTTAGAAGCCTGAAAAAAAATCGGTTGCGGAGGATGAAGTGTCTGTAGAAGAGGAAGACATTTATCTTCCTGATTTATTTGAGTGTATTCCCGCATTTATTAATAATAAAGACAATCATTTTGCTTATTTGCTTGAGTCTCCTCCTCTTAACTTGTACGACTTAAGCATATTTGATATCAAATCCACTAAAACAAATGCATTCAACCTTGGTACTCTTGAAAGCCCCAAGGAAGTCCTAATTGCGAGTGTGGTTACCGCCGAAGAGCGGAAGAGTTTAGAAGGGATATTGGTCAAATATGGTAAGGTATTTGCTTGGTCCTACGAGGACATGCTTGGAGTAGATAGAAGCATTGCTCAGCATGTGATATTGACTTATCCAAATATGAGGCCGGTAAAGTATAAGCTTCGGAGGATGAGACCTGAATGGGCCGAGAAGGTCAGAGAAGAAGTTAAGAAGCAAATAGATGTGGGGTTCCTCGAAGTGGTAAAATACCCTTAGTGGTTGGAAAATATTATGCCATTATCGAAGAAAGACGGAAAAGTCAGAATGTGCATGGACTACAGAGACCTCGACAATGCTTGTCCAAATGATGACTTTCCTTTGTCGTATATAGATGTACTTATTGATAGTGCAGCTTTGTCTGCTATATACTCATTCGCGGATGGGTTCTCGGGATATAATCAGGTTCTTATGGCTGAAGAAGATAAGCATAAGACCACATTCGTCACAGAATGGGGAACCTATTGCTACAAGGTGATGTTGTTTGGGCTTAAGAATGCCGGAGCCACTTATCAGCGGATGGCCACTACTTTATTTCATGACCTAAACATAAGGAGATTGAGGTGTACGTGGATGACATGATGGTCAAGTCAGAGACGAGAGATGGACATATAGAAGCATTGGAGAAGTTCCTTGAACGAGTCGACAAGTATAACCTGCGGTTGAATCCCAAGAAGTTTGTGTTCGGAGTAACATCGGGGAAGTTGCTAGGCCATACAATAGGAATGGGAGGAATAGAAGTGGATCCTAAAAAGATCAAGGCTATTACTGAAATGCCCGCACCGAAGATGGAAAAAGAAGTCAGAGCATTCCTTGGGAAAATCCAGTACATCAGTCGATTTATCACTAAGTTGACATCAGTATGTAAGCCTATCTTCAAAATGTTAAGGAAAGTCTAGCCGGTGAAGTAAAATGAATAGTGTCAGGAAGAATTTTATAAGATCCGAGAATATTTGGTGAAACCTCCGGTTTTGAAACCTCCAAGACAGGGTAAACCCTTGGTACTTTATTTGGCTATTGAACTCGAAGCGCTGGGGGCAATGATGGTACAATTAGATGAGACGGGAGTAGAGCATGATGTCTACTACCTTAGTAAGAAGTTACGTCTATGTGAAGCCCACTATTAGGAAGTGGAAAAGATCTGTTTGACAGTAGTATGGGTATCCAGGAAATTACGCCATTACTTCCAATCCTACAAGATTCAAGTGGTAGCCAAGGAGAATCCTTTGAAGTACTTGCATTCAGTGTCGTCGCTAGTTAGAAAGTTGGGCAGAGATGGTTAGTGCTGTTGATAGAATTTGATATCGAGTATCTCACTTCTAAGGTGATCAAAGGATGAGTCGTGGCAGAGTTCCTGGCATTACAACCTGTTGAAGGGGATCAGTACAAGTTTGAGTTCCCCGATGAGGAAATCCAAGCTATAGCAGTCCAAGGTTGGAAGATGTATTTCGACGGGAGCAGTAAACTACAAAGGAGACGGAATTGGGATCGTAATAGTAACCCCCGATAGAGAAACTTTGCCTATGGCCAAGAGGTTGACATTCAGAGTGACTAACAACATGGCCGAGTATGAGGCATGTGCATTCGGGTTGACTACAGTGATAGCTTTGAAAGCTAAGAATATTGAAATTTATGGAGAATCGATGTTGGTAATTCGACAGATGCAAGGAGAATGGGAGTTAAAAGAGGAATGCTTGAAACCTTACTTGTTTTACCTCAGAAATCTGACACAGGCTATCTCTGACTGCAAATTCCAAAACTTGCCGCGAGAAGAGAATCAGATGGTAGACGCATTGGCAACACTAGCCAACTTGGGAAAATCCTGAGAAATTGGTAATGAAACCACTTGTGTTGACGACGGTAAACAGACCAGTTTAAGAGATAAAGAGAATATTGGAAGAAGAGGTCAACGATGGGAAACCATGGTATCATGATATTCAGAGGTATTTGGAACATGGGGACTCCCAGAAGAAGCGAGCAGAAATGATAGAATAGCCATTCAGAAGTTGGCTTCTCAGTATGTGCATTTGAAAGGAGAATTGAAGAGGTAAGCCAATGGTATTCAGCTGAAGTGTTTGAAAAAGGAGAAAACTCATAAGGTAATGGAAGAGTACATGCCTGTGTATGTGGTCCGCATATGAACGAGTTGAATTTGTCTCGTGAGATTGTGAGATAGGGCTTTTAATGGTCGATAATGGAAGCTGACTGCGCAATACTGGTAAAGCACTGTCATGATTGTCAAGCACACGGTAATTTGAATCATTTACCGCATACAGAGTTGCATGGGCCGTCAAAGCCGTGGCCTTTCTCAACATGGGGGATTGATATGATCGGAGAAATTCGACCGAACGCATCAAATGGACATCGATTCATAGTAGTGGAAATAGACTACTTCTCAAAATGGGTGGAAGCCGAATCATTCTGCAATATTACAGTAAAATAGATGGGCAAGTTCATAGCTCGAAATCTTATTTGTCGGTATGGTATGCCGCACCACATGGTCGAGGGAAGGGGAGTCATCAGTTTCGAGTTTCAGGAGAGGACAGAGGCGAGCTATAAGATACGAGATAGGACATCACAAGTTATCTACACTTACAAGCCGCAGCAAATGGGGCAATCGAGGCAGCCAACAAGACCATAAAGACAATTTTAGCCAAGATGACTGAGAATTATAGAGATTAGGCCGATAAGCTATCGTAAGCCCTGTGGGGGTACAAAACGTCTGTGAGAACGGCAATATGAGCCACACCTTATTCCTTGGTCTATGGAATGGAGGCCGCACTGCTAGTAGAAGTGAAATACATTCCATGCGGGTATTAGCAGTAGCAGAATTACCTGAATGAGAATGGGCTTCGCAGAGTGTTTGAACAGTTAGCGCTGATGGATGAGAAGAGGATGAAATCCTTACATCACATGCAGATATACCATAGAGAAAGGCTGGCTCGATCATTCAATAAGAAGGTGCGTCATACCCAGATCACATAGGGAGATCTAGTGCATTAAGAGTCGAAGTCGAGAAAGTCGAGAGACTAAAGCGAGAGGAGGAACTAGGGAAATAAAGGGGACCCTACATCGTCCAGAAAGTAATGGGAAATAAGGCAGTGAGACTATTAGACTTGGAAGGGAATGAGTTCACCGAGTCGATCAAGTGGATAGATTGAAGCATTACTTTGCCTGGGGGAGAGATGACTAAGTAGTCACCAGTAGAAGACCTGACCCAACGGGATGGGAAACTCATCCATGCATGCATGCATACACGTAGCGTATTTTGCATTCTTTTTTATGTTTGTTTTGTTTTGTATTCACAGGTTTTCAAAGAAGAAAAAAAAGAAAGTGGCGAAGGCAAGCCAATTAGAAGCAGCAATAATATAGTCAATTTCAGTAATGAATCGGTATTAGTTTCGGGGGTGAGTCCCACGATTGGGGCCTATAGTAGTCAGTTTCGGGGATGAGTCCCAAGGTTGAGGCCCATATTAGCATGAGTTTCAGAAATTGATCCCAGGGGGCGAAGCCCACATTATCAGTAGTAGAAAGGAAGAATTATGTGGAGTGAGTTAAAAAAAGAGGGGGAGAGAGAGAAGTCTTTTAGTTAGGCATATGTCCGGTGATGAGATTATTTGCTGTAAGAAGAAGCCTTAGAAATGATTAGTGCAAGATGTGCTCTCGTCCGATACTCTGAATGGATTGATCTCAGCTAGACTCACAAGCACTTGATTAAGGGATATCAACAGTAGAAGACTGAGTAGTTGACGAGATGACTAATTGAAGAGATGATGGATCAGTGAATGACCGTTTACCTGGATGTGCACCCTGGTTTACTTATGCTATGATATATGATATGGTCGGAAACAAAGAAAAATTCTCTGCAATGAAAAGAAAAATAAAATAGATAGCCTATAATCGATAAGCGTGAAGCTACCCATGGGCGAGTATTAGGACCACCATGAGGAGAAATTCTACCTTAAAGGATAGATGTGTCAAAGAAAAGAAAGAAAAAAGAAAGAAAAAGAAAGAAAAAGAATAAAAAGAATAAAGAGAAAAGACATGAAAAAAAAAGACCAAATCATGTTGAGTATGACAAAGTAATCACAGAATGTGATCAAGATATCTAGATTGGTTAGACCCACTGATCCGATTCTCCGAGACGAAATCATCGAGTTGGCCTGCTTAAGGAATAAGCTACGAGAGAGCCTTGGCACACACACACTAGGAGTCTAGTTCAGATCACCTATTCACACGATTAGAGTTGAGTATATCGAGTACTTTAAAGATTCTCAGGTTTCGACGCGAAGCATTCGATGAGGACAAAAATATGATTAGCTATCAGGATTATCTCGTGAGAGGAAGTACATTATAAACCATCATGGTGTTAGTATCAATAGTAGTCTTACAGGGTGTGGCACTCTGGGGGCGAGGCCCGCACCTTTATTAGTCTGGCCAGGTATGGCACTCTAGGGCAAGGCCCACATCTTTATCAGTATCAGTCTGGCCAGGTATGGCACTCTAGGGGCGAGGCCCACATCAGAATACAACATCGGTTTTACCGGGCATGGCACTCCGGGTATGGAGACACCAGTATCAGTCTGGCCAGGAACAGTATGTGGACTATCCTGGACTATTGTGGACTATTTTGGACTACCGTGGACTATCATGGACTTTCGTGGACTTTTGTGGACTATCGTGGACAATTGTGGACTACCGTTGACAATCGTGGACTTTCATGGACTATTGTGGACTATCATGGACTATCGTGGACTTTTGTGGACTATTGTGGACTTTCGTGGACTATTATGGACTATCGGGACTATCGTGGACTTTCATTGACTATTGTGGACTATCCTGGACTATCGTGGACTATCGTGGACTATTATGGACTATCGTGGACTATCATGGAATATGCGTGGACCATTATGGAATTTCGTGGACTATCGTGGACTATTGTGGACTATCATGGACTATTGTGGACTACTGCGACACCCTAGGTTCAGGGTTTAGCACGCCAGGAATGGCATATCATCAATTCAGTTCAGAGCAACAGGCAAGCCAGATGGCAGCTGGTGAGCCAGGTTAGTGAAGATGCATTGCACGTACTTTGATAGGATTGTCTTTGTCACACACTGCACAAGTCCCATCAAAGTGGGGGTGACTGTAGGCACTGTATTTTTGCATATAAGTTCCTATGATGAGTCTCTTATGGAGACACTGCCTTTTAAACTACAGAAGTCGCGAGAAACGGACGTCGGAAGGGTAAAGTTGGAAATTAGCATTATCGTTGGTTTTAATTCAGTTGTCTAGCTTCGGTTTGCTCGTTGGATCTCTGTTTCAAAGTTTATCCTCGGACCAAAGCCCCATAAGCCACTCACTAAACCATATACCAAGCCCAAATACCCAAATCCACCAAAAATTCAAAGCCCACGCCCATCATTCTCCTAATTAGCCAAATACACATTTAACGCATTCATAAATCAAGCCAAATCCTTTCCTTAATAAAAAAAATCTCATGGATCCCTTTCCTAAAAAAAAGTAATCATTATCGTAAATTAGAGAGATTCATTCCTAATGAGATACTAATTAGGACATGTCACCACCATTAGAATATCCTTTCCTATTCAAACTAGGATTGCTTCCAACCCTTTGCCTATAAAAAGAGGCATTCACCCACCTTACAGAACCCTAACAGACACACCCAAGGCCTCATAAATTCCCTACATATTGCTGCATCCCTCACACGCCCAAAGCCTCCAAGAATTGCCTCCATTGTCGCAACCTTCACTACCAAATAATCGACAATATTGTCGTATTTTACCCATCAAAAACAGCCTTCACGCATCATAAATCAAACAGCTCACTCACGCCAATAGTCACACACCAAGCACCTTCAAACGCCACATGCCCTCACGCCCACTACCTCCACGCCACTACTGCCATCACGCCCACTGCCTCACACCAAGTCCCCTTACTGCACCCATAACCCCTCTCATTACCTCCCATTCACTTCTGGAAAACCTCCTTGAAATAAACCTGAAATTCAAGCATATTACCTCTGAAACTGCCGCATATCACTACCTTACTGCATCACCGAACCGCCCCCTGCACTGCTAGCAAATAACTGCACCATAAACCTCCCAAATCTACCGCATATCACTGCCTTACTGCATCACCGAACAGCCCCACTGTAGTCCAAAACATTGCACTATTTGACCACCGAAACTGCATCCTTTTTACCACCGAAACAGCCTCTATTTTACCCCTTAAAACTGCAAAGAACCAGCAGCGAAACAGTGAGGAAACAGTAACGAAACAGATTGAAAACAACAGCCCAAACAGTGAAACAGTGAAGGAAAATGCTGAGTTAGTGAACCAGAGGAGTTACAGAGCATTAACCCTTCCGACGGCCGTGTAACGCACTTCCAAAAAGCAACGTAAAAGGTTAGACCTGAGGGCACCTTCTTTATTTATTGTCTTTAGTTTCTTTTATTTATTTTAATATTTTATCGTATGAAAGTCGTTTGTTGATGCATGATGTGAATTCCGGATGAACGGAATATGTGATCTCTTTTGTGGTATATCGGATGGAAACCCGGACGTAAATTTCGTTGCCAAATCCGAATGGAAGGAAGTGCGGTCTATACTCGAGATACAATGCCACGTACCACTTGAGAGACACACATGTTTCGTTTCATCCAACCATGTATTTGAGCATGATTAGGTTGTTAGTACGTTATTTATTGTTTAAGTATGATTTAGTCTAGAATATTGTTTATTTTTATGCGTAATTATATAGTTTATTGTTATGCATGATTTAGTTTCTTAATTTTGCATTAGTAATTTAGTTTACGTTTATGTTGAAGTATTTATCTATTTGGTTTTTACGTTGGATGATTCAACATGCTCGTTCTGTGATATTTTATGCTTGCCGTTATAATGACTTATTTTTAAAGCAAGCAAACTTAGTCCTATGATCTATTTTGATGAATGCAGACTAGATCTAAGTTACCTTTGAGCATACACATTGAGTAGATTTGGTTAGTTTATTGCACAAATCATATCATTACATGTGACATAAGTAAGGGACCATTCTGAACCCAACGGTTTGAGGTGTTCCCTTGCTATGGGTGAGTACGGCCTTAAATCATATTTTCCCGGTTCACACCGGGTAGCGACTCCATGTTATTTCTCCGGTATAGTTCCCCCGCGGACTAATCCGTACTCCCAACTAGGCCGCGAGCCTAGAACAGCGTCGCCAATTTCTGTGTCATACAACTGCCACTACTATGAAGTGGTGTCCATTTGACGTGTTCAGTCGAATCTCTCCGATCATATCAATCCCCCATTCTGAGAAAGGCCACAGCTCTGACAGCCCGTGCAACTCTGTATGCGGCAAATGATTCAAATTACCGTATGCTTGACAATCGTGACAGTGCTTTACCAGCTTCGCGCAGTCAGCTTCCATGGTCGACCAGAAAAAGCCTTGTCTTACTATCTTACGAGACAGATTCAACCCATTCATATGCGGTCCAAATACACCAGTATGTACTTCTTCCATTACCTTCTGAGCTTCTTCCTTTCTCAAACACTTCAGCTGAATACCATTTGCTTGCCTCTTGTACAGTTCTCCTTTCAAACTTACATATTGAGAAGCCAACTTCTTAATCGTTATTCTATCATTTCTGCTCGCTTACTCTGGGAGTTCCCCATGTTCTAAGTACCGCTGGATGTCATGATACAATGGTCTTCCATCATTGACCTCTATTTCCAAGATTCTCTCTATCTCATAAATAAGTTTACTCGCTGTTGTCAACACCAGTGGTCTCATCAACAATTTCTCCAGATTTTCCCAAGTTGCGGGTAATGTTGCCAATGCGTCTGCCATCTGATTCTCTTCCGCGGTAATTATTGAATTTACAGTCACGGATGACCTGTGCCAGATTTCTGAGGTAGAACAAGTAAGGTTTCAACCTTTCTTCTTTTAACTCCCATTCTCCTCGCATATGTCGGATTACCAATATTGAGTCTCCGTAAACATCGACATTCTTAGCTCTCATAGCTATTAATGCAGTCAACCCGAATGCTCATGCTTCACACTCGGCCATGTTGTTAGTCACTCTGAACGTCAATCGCTTGGCCACAAGTAGGGTTTCTCCTTCGGGGGTTACTATTATGATCCCAATCCCAGCTCCTTTGCAGTTCACTACTCCGTCAAAATATATTTTCCACCCTTGGACTACTTTCGCTTGGATTTTCTCATCGGGGGACTCAAACTTGTAATGATCCCCTTCAACAGGTTGCAACATCAGGAACTCTGCCATAACTTGTCCTTTGATCACCTTAGAAGTAAGGTACTCGATATCAAATTCTATCAGCAGCACTAACCATATGCCCAACTTTCCAACTAGCGACGGCACTGAATGCAGGTACTTCAAAGGATTCTCTTTTGCTACAACTTAGATCCTGTAGGATTGGAAGTAATGGTGCAATTTCCTGGATGCCCATACTACTCCTAGACGGATCTTCTCCACTTCCTGATAGCGGGATTCGTACGGAAGCAGTTTCTTACTAAGGTAGTAGACAGCATGCTCTACTCCTATCTCAACTACTTGTACCATCATTGCCCCCAACACTTCGGGTTCAATAGCCAAATAAAGTACCAAGGGTCTACCCTGTCACGGAGGTTTCAAAACAGGAGGCTTCACTAAATATTCTCTGATTTTGTCAAATGCTTCCTGACACTATTCATTCCACTTCACCGGCTGGTCTTTCCTCAACAGTTTGAAGATAGGCTCACTCACTGACGTCAACTTGGCAATAAACCGACTGATGTACTAGATTTTCCCAAGGAATGCTCTGACTTCTTTTTCCATCTTCGGTGCTGGCTTCTCAGTAATAGCCTTGATCTTTTCAGGATCCACTTCTATTCCTCCTATTCCCATTGTATGGCCAAGCAACTTCACCGATGTTACTCTGAACACACACTTCTTAGGATTCAGCCGCAGGTTGTACTTGTCGACTCGTTTAAGAAACTTCTCCAATGCTTCTATATGCCCATCTCTCACCTCTGATTTGACCATCATATCATCCACGTACACCTTAATCTCCTTATGCATTAGGTCATGAAATAAAGTAGTGGCCATCCGCTGGTAAGTGGATCCGGCATTCTTAAGCCCAAATGGCATCACCTATAGCAGTAGGTTCCCCATTCCATGACAAAGGCGGTCTTATGCTTATCTTCTTCATCCATAAGAACCTGATTGTATCCCGAGAACCCATCCACGAATGAGTACATAGCAGACAAAGTCACACTATCAACAAGTACATCTATATGCGGCAAAGGAAAGGCATCCTTCGGACAAGCTTTGTTGAGGTCTCTGTAGTCCACGAATATTCTGACTTTTCTGTCTCTCTTCAGTACTGGCAAAATATTTTCCAACCACTCAGGGTATTTCACCACTTTCAGGAATCCCACATCTATTTGCTTCTTGACTTCCGCCCTGACCTTCTAGGCCCACTCGGGTCTCATTCTTTGAAGCTTCTGTTTTACCGGTCTCATATTTGGATAAGTCGGTATTGCATGTTGGGCGATGCTTCTATCTACTCCAGGTATGTCCTCGTAGGACCAGACAAATACCTTAGCATATTTGACCAATATCTCTTCTAAAATTTTCCACTCTTCGGCGGTAACCTCTCTCGTAATTAAGACTTCATTGGGGCTTTTAGGCGTACCAAGATTGAATGCATTCGTTTTAGTGGAGTTGCTATCAATTATGTTTAAGTCGTGCAAGTTAAGAGGAGGAGACTCAGGCAAATAAGCAAAATGATTGTCTTTATTACTAATAAATACAATAGTACACTCAAATAAATCAGGAAGATAAATGTCTTCATATTCTACAGACACTTCATCATCCACAACCGGTTTCTTCTCAGGCTCCTTACCCTCCTCTAGAGTCAGGCTCTCCAACTTCATCAGTTCTTCTTCCTATTTCTCTTCTTCCTTATTCGTAACTTATTCAGTGGCTTCTCACCCAGCATATCTTAGAAGATCTCAAATTCGGGCACCACGATCCCGTTAACCTCTACTGGTTCGAGCTCTCCTTGATACCCTGAAGCCTTTACAAAGCACTCCATCAACATCAGCCCTTTCTTCTTAGCCTTCGGCTTATCTTCATCAGACTGGTATCCCAATCCCCTCCAGGTAGTCTGTCCCTTAAAGTCAGGTAATGCTGAACCTTGGCCTGGTTCGAATTTCATTTCTCCATGATCTTAGCTACCTTGGGATCACCCACTCCTCAAAAGTTACCGACACTTGGAACCTCATGAAAGTTTATATTTCTAAAGCGGCTACAGCATTGTCCACTTCAGCTCGAATGGTGACAATCTCTCCTCCATACGAAAATTTAATCATCTGATGCAAAGTGGAGGGCACGCCCCCAGGCTTATAAAACCACGGCCTTCCCAACAATAAGGTAAAAGTGGCTGAGATATCCAGTACTGTGAACTCAACTTCATCCTCAATCGGGCCAACCTTGACCATCGCGGTAAAAGTACCATCGACTCCCCGCGTGCTATCATCATATGCCTTGATAGTCATATTAGAGGGACTCAGATCTGTCGGCTTTGTACCTAGCCTTGCCAAAATCTTCAATGAGCACACATTGATGGATGAGCCATCGTCCACCATCACACAAGATGTCTTCTTTCCTCTCACTTCAACTCGGATGAATAAAGGCCTATTGTGGTTTCTCCCCTCAGCCGAGAATTCTTCCTTAGAAAAGGTTATTTACATAGTTTCATTCTGCACTGATCCGACAAACATTGCGGATTAGCATCCTCGAGCACTACTATCTTGCTCAAGGCCTCTACCATATCTCACATATGCTCTCCGGAAGCACACTGTAACTCCAAGAGACTCAATTATGCTCGGGTCTTCTTCAGTTACCGCAGCACTACGTCTCCCTCAGCATTCTCCGTATTTTCGGCCATCGCTCGGTCTTCTGTCAACACTTCCTTCCCCTTTTCTGCGGTATCACTATAAAAGCGCCCAGTTCGGGTCATCCCCTTCACCTCTTCTTCGTCACTCCTCGAGAAATCCTTCTAGAAATTCTTCTTCTATTCCATCTCAACCTCACTGTTGCTAGCCTAAATACCCAGGCAAAAGGCATGGTGGTCAAAGGTTTGGAGGAAAAGGTCTTCGGGTAGACCATAGTTAATCATATAGGTAGGCCGTGGGACGGAGTGATAGTTAGGAAAGGGGTTACGGTATGTGTTAGGTTGTTCTTTTTCAGGGTCTGGAATTTTCTGGGAGTCAATTAGGTCCTGGATTTCATGGCAAAGACGGGAACAACTGTCGGTGTCATGGCCATTCTGTTGGTGGAAGTGACAGTAGCGGTTCATGTTGAGGTTTGGTGGGGGAGGATTTGGGAGTGGTTTCGGCTCCAAGGGTTTCAGGAGTACTTGCATTGTCAATTTCTCAAGCACTTTTGACAAAGGTCTGCCCAGGTTGGAAAAGCGTCGGTTCTTAATGGAAGCAACCTCCGCAGAAATAGGCTTAGCACCTGAGGGTCCTCCGTCAGGCCTCTTATTCAGACTATAGAACTTCCGATTCTCGGCTTCCTCCTCTTCAATATCCATGACAGTTTCCCTCAGATGTCAGAAATTCGCAATCATGGAGGTCATCCTCCTTAGCTTACCATAAATCGAGGGCTTCGTACCCTTGATAATCATCTTTTCTGGTCCTTCTCCAGAGGCCGAGTCTGTATCTTCAGGAGCTGGCTTCTCCAACGATCCACATAGTCTTTAAAGCTCTCCTCCGGCTTTTTCTTAGTATTCTCCAAGTCGCGAAGCTACAAATCGATCTCTAAGTCTGTAATATATTGCTTCAGAAAAGCCACAGCCAGTTTCCTCTAATCTTCATTAACCTTTTCTCAAGGCTATGATACCACACTACAGGTGCCCCCTCGAGCGACATCCCAAACATATTCTGAACTTGGCCCTGGACAGGCCCACTAAACTCATCACCGAGACATATTACCGTAGATGGACCCTCAGGTCTCCATTTCCATTAAATTTGGTAATGTCGGGCACTTTAAACTGAGCTGGCTGCTGCTCCTCGAAGTTCATCGCTGTTGGTTTCTTAATGAGGTCCCAAGATCATAACAAGCATGAAAATAATGTGTGAATACATCAAAGGAGATAGCGGAATACTCACATCGATCGGTTGAGAAGATTTGATGAAGAACAAAAATGAAATTTACACCTCCAATGGGCGCTAAACTACAGCAGTCCACTGCCTTGTATTTTCAGTTTTGTTCCATGAATTTGAGCTTTGAATCTTCGTCAAACGATTCCCGGCTCGTGGGTGGGTTTCCATAACACCTTCGTATAACTCTCGGTAGTGTGCTAGCACTTGGATTTTGCCATAAAACCCTAAAAAATTGCTTCCCTTGCTCGGCAAAGTGAGCTGAAATAGTGACTGTTTCACAGCCCTATTTGGGCGTGAATGGAGAGAAAATGATGAAGGAGAGATGTGTTTGTTAATTGGTAAAATGATATCCAATATCCTTTATATATTTTTCCAAAATAAATAAATGATTTACCATTTATTTTAACTTTCAAAAAGTCAAATAAATTAACTTTAATCACTTTTAGTGTTCCACACTCCAACATCATATCCATCAAGTCATATCAACTTTAATAAAGTGACATGTTGTCAAGTCACATCACTTAAAGTGACAAGTGATTTGACACTTGATGCGACTAATGATTTGTCGCTTGATGTGATTTACATGCCGCGTTCAAATTTGAAAGGCGAATGTGCTCGCAATCACTCTCGGGCTCGGGTTCGCTAATTCTTAATTAGCGAATTTTCCATCGCGTCGTAATTAAATGATTACGCCTAGTGAATTCACTATTCACGTCGCTAACGAATTAATTCTAAATTAATTCGTTCGTCCGAATTAAAATCCAATTTCAATTCCGCGTCGAAATCCAATTTCGTTTAATATATCGAATATATTAATTTACACGACTAATTCCAAATTAATCATTTTCTCTCTTTAGACGAAATTTTATCCCAGATAAAATATTTTCGTAATTAATCCCAGATTAATTTTCTCTCTCATCGAATTAATCCCAGATTAATTAAAGTGCGAGTCATACGTCATCGGTTAATCATTGGGAAGCGACCCATGAGATCCCCGGATATGTTGGCAGTAAATTCGGTCCTCGGACTATCCGAACACGTAAGTACCTCGTACTATGTTTTACCGATTTACAAGACAAGGTAGGCCTCTAGCAAAACGCCATGCCTACCCAATTCTCCGGAAATATCCTTACAGGAATAAAGGATCTGTATCAAGCGTAGTATATCGTAGTATTGCGTATTTCTGTCCAGTATCGGATGATCACGTGCTAGGCCTGGGGCTGGAATAGTGTCTGCCCCGTACGAAGCACTTGTCGGATGTCTGGTAACTAGTCTCTATAATCGGATATACATGACCTAGTCATAATATCTCGATGGCTGCACAGCACTTAAATGCACTAATACCGTATCCAGTGTGACATCATCTCCACTATGACCGGAGTGATACTTCCATCTTGACATCACACCCAATACTCTACGATTCTCAATATACCCAGTATTGGCGAAGTCAGAACCAGTTAAAGCCCTGGACGACCTCAACCAAAGTATATTGATTGTCGTAAGTATTAGCGGTGCAAGTCCCAGGTTAAGACCAAATACACCTACCCTGATGTCGGACTCCCATAGACACACAATCATACTACCAATGGGATTCTGAGGGGGTCTATCCAGAGCGAAGCTATTTCCCGTACCATTGGTGAAACACAACCTCCTATCGCACTTGCATAAGTATCCAATACTTAAATAAATGAGAACTATGTTGTTGTTCCCTCACAACGCGCACAAGTGCAATACTAGTCTTTTACGTATTTATCTATGTCCAGTCTCGATAATACTCTGACTAGGGATATTTAATGATTTATCCTTCGTTGATTGATACTGTCTCATATCATTCTCAATCAAGGAACAAATCATAAGGACCTCTCATCATTTATTCATCTAGGTGATCTAATCACAAATGATAAGAGTGCAATCTCCTTTGTCACATAGTTAATTTGTACAACAACACCATGATCTGTACAAATAGTGACGCTATGGGTCATAACTGTCCAACAATCTCCCACTTGGCCTATAGCCAGTCACTCGAGTGCTTGACACCCGAACTATGTACGGTTGGCTCAAATTACTGAGGAAATACTTTCGTCAGCGGATTTGTATGATTATCATCTGATGCGATTTATACGATCATCACATCACCACGATGTATGATCCGAACAAATCAGATGAATAGTCGAAGTATGTATCTGGATCGTTGATGAGACCATTAATTCTTTAGCTTGCGCTGACGCCTAGCTCAGCTGCTAACAGAACTATATCTAATCTAATTAGATTTATTATCGACCCAAATGGCTTCTATTGCTGCCTCAGCTATAGTAATAATCCGCATTCGTTGTTTATTCGGTAATAGTATCTTGCTTGGATGCTTTCCAGCTCACTGTACCGTTATTCAAACTATATAGTACCGTTTGCTACTTTTAGTCGTTTTATCGGTTTGGAAACTTGCAGTAGTGATCTCAGTCACTTCAAGTTCTCCTTCTCCACAGATTAAGACAACATCCTTAGATCTCTAAAATTCTAACGGATGTTCTTAACATCAATCCAGTGACTATCACTTTGATTGGCCTGATTGTGAATCCATATGCTCAAAGCGTATGAGACACCAGGTCACGTACATTTTTCAAGGTACGAGTTCTCGCAGAGTTTTAACAACTTAATCTATCCCAGTAGATCTTTATTCCTAGAATAATGGTTGTTACTCCCAAGAATTCTTCGGAGAATATTTCTCGAAAGCCAAGCTTTCACCGATTGTTTTATGGGAATTTCATTTCCAAGAAATGACATATATTATCATTATTTTAGGACATTTATTATTAGTGCACTCCCACTAACCTCCTTATATACACAAGAATCATTTTTCGTTTTCAATTAAATCATACACCATTATGATTCATCAAAACGTTAGTTCCAAGAACCTAATGCTTGCTTCAATCCAAACATGGATCGAATAACCTGCAAACCTTGTTTGCTGGTTTTAGTACGACAAAATTGTCAGGATGTTATAAACATCCTCCAAAAAGGTTTTCGTTTAAGGAAAGCGATTTTAATCTTTAACTGACACATTTCATAAATGAAACGTGCAGCTACAGCGAGCATTATCCAAATGGATTTGCCATGGCAACAGGTAAAAGGTTGAACCGTAATCATCACAATGTTGATAACGATACCTTTCTGCTACAAGCCTAGCTTTGTACGTTGGTATGTTGCCTTCCATGTATGTCTTCCTTGAAGACTTATACAGTACCAATAGGCACAATGCCTTATAATACATCAACTAGTATTCTAAACATAGTTGTTATACATGGAATCCATTTCGGACTCATGGAACTTTGCCATAATAGGGGGTAGATACCTTGTATCACTTCCTCATACGTAGTCAGTTGGTATACCTCAAAAGATAGACATCTTTATGAGGTGAGATCAGAAACCCATACCCTAGGTTATTTTCTGACTCTCTCCGACCTACGCGGTTCTTGTGTATTCGAAGATTACTGGTAATAGTTTCATCCTTGATGAACCATTTATGTTCCATTAAGATTCAGTACCTTGAACAGTATTACTCCGATTTTAATAAAGTTTTACTATCCTCACACTTACCACTGCATATCGGCATTCCTCTTAGGAAAACCGCATGGCGAGCAACAATAACATTGTTCTTTTGTGAGACGTATAAGTACTATACTTATTGTATCCCTAGGATAACTTACAATTGGCACTTATCCAATTTGGGTTTTAGTTTGGTATCATCCAAACATATGCCCAGCATACCCAAATCTACAAGAATGTGAAACCGGTTTCTTTCCCGTTCATATCTAGTATGAAATCTGTCAAACAGATTTTAATGGAACCTTATTCTAAATACATTTTGCACTGTTTATGCGTATCCGTTGAAGGAAAAGTAGCTCAGAGCGACTCATGATTAACCTTATCATGTCCAATAAAATTCGGTTTATCTGTTCGGACACACCGTCAAACTGACGTGTCTTGGGAGGATTCCTCATTTGAAAGAATACTATACTCTTTCAAGTATATGTGAAACTTATTGTTTAAGTATTTTCCATTACGGTCTTACCGTGACGGTTTAATACTTTAGCCAATCTGTCTGTCTATTTCGCGTCGAAACTCCAAAAGTTTCTGATTTGTGTTCTTCAAAAGAAACACATAACCATAACATGATGCCACATCCGTTAAGGTCACGAAATATTTATAATCACATCTAGCCTAGCTAGACATGGGTCCACTTACTTCACTATGAATAGTGTTAATAGATCGATAGCACTTACACTCTGATCAAGTAAATAGTGTTTTAGGTGCTTTACCTAATAAATTAGATTTATAGACTTTATTTGAATAGTCAAATCAGTCCTAGTACCCACTCTTCAAAAGTGTGGATATACGAGTCTCATTTAATTGTGTCCCAGACAACAATGCCATAAATAAGTCTCTACTGATCAAATCAGTTTGAGCTATTTATCTATCATATTATATGTTTGAGATTTATTTATATTCAAAATATAAATACTGTTATTCACATCTAATGTGTTTATCTCAATATCATCTTTATATAATGAAACACTTTAGTGTTCAAGAATATAAAGGTTTATCCGCAACGGATTAAACACTGACATAGAGATAATGTATATAGTCAAACTAGTTACATTATAACAGTTTCCTAATTTCCGAAGGTAGTTCCTAAACTTAGGTATCTACGGTTAAAACATCGACTTGCGTCTCGTTTCCCATTCGCAGATTAATCTCAACTGAAGTCAGTATCCTGCTCACAGCAGATACAACACATCAGAATATATTTATATACCATACTAAGTATTTAAAATCAAATTTCAATACTAGTAGTGAACATAATTTCTGACAAACATATTTAAAGTCAGAGCCTTGCTCGTTCTTTAATTCCTTCATGTCTGCCATATCCAAACGGCAGTCACTTTGGGATACGTCCTTTATCTTCCCAGAAGATTATAATGATTTTGCCTTTACATTTTTCATCATTTCAGAAGCCTTTGGCCAAGCCTTGGCCTTCTAGAATATCGAGGTAAGGTGTGCCTTGCGCTACTTATCTAATTGCAAACTTTGACTTTGTCTCATCGAGAACAGTCATTAACTCTCTAAGAGTTATTTATTTGCAATTTTAATACTTCTTAAATCTAAACATAGATTTATGACATGTATATCGGATTAGGCACTTTAAGTTATCATCACATAAATCTTCCAAAGATTATGCTCTACTATTGGCTTAATTCTAAGCTTAGGCTTAATATATTATTTTATCAAATAAAATAACTTATTATTTTCCAGGACCATCCTGAAATTTTTCCCAATTTGAAAATTAAACCATTTAAAACATTTTAATCCCTAGGATTATGTATTAAACGTCAATCTTTCAATTTTATATCTTGATTCTAATAGTCCAACTATTTAATCAACGATTTAGGTACTATATATTATAATGATTACAATAGTCCAACTATTTAATCAACTATACTTTTAATAGATTAAAAATCAATTATATTGATTACTATAATCCAATTATAAAATCAACTATAATTAAATGGTTTGAATATAGTCCAACTATTTATTAAAACAACATTTAAATATTAGTCCAACTAACATTTAATTTTTTTGTAACGACGAATGATATTTGTGTGATCGCGTGTGGCAAGAAATTAAACAAATATTGCAAATTCAATTCTTCCCTCCCACTATTTTTCGGCGAGTCTCTAACCCTCTGTCGAGTACTCGGGAAATCGTGTTTCCTAGTGGGCTAGGATCCCGTTAAATATCACACAATCTTGACTTTGGCCAACAAATTGTATGATAATTAACTAGGTAGATCTCTAAGATCAATTGGATCCAATCCAATTCCTAGATCCGGTAGGGGGACATCTAATTCCGAAACATATATCTTATATATGCCAATACATCCAATGTATTGCCTAACCTCTTTTCTCTGAATCAACTAAGCCTTGGCTTTGGCACAACAAACCTAGTGGTCCCAGTCAAGCGTGACACATTGACCATGGAAAGCTTCGTAATCAATGTCGATGGACAAGAAGTGGTCTTGACTTTGGCCAACAAACCATAACTTGGACAAGACACCAATATGGAAAAAAGCTCTCGTGATTCAAACACATCTTCGACGGAAAAATGCCTTGACTTTGGCCAACAACCCAATGCCAGTCTTGGATATTGAGTAAGAATCACTCAATGGAAGGAAAAACACTTGATATAAAGTGAGGGTTTTTCGCGTGCAAATTGGCTACCAATTTATTATCTTTTTTAAGGTCTCATCATCAAACACCCTTAAACATGCATTCTAAATACATAATAAAGCGAGTATGAAATAAAATAACAATGATATACGGATGGATACTAAACACATTGATCCTAGATCAAATCTCTCCCTTTCTCTCTCAAACTAGCACTTGTATTACTTCTACCCGTTACACTACACTTCTAAAGAAACCTCATTTACATTGAGGCGAATAGTTGAGAAAAGAATACAAAGAGAATAGAGGTGATAAGGCTGGACACGCAGGTCCAATTTAATAAATCGAATTTATTACAATAATTTCCAAAATTGCCCCCACCCGACTAATATCCATCCGATATACATTATTCATTCATCACAACCATGTATTCCCACAAGCATGTTATCAATCAATCTAATCAAATTAATTAATCTAATAATTAGTGATTATCCAATGTTCAAACAACGATTTTATTTTGCGCGAGTTAAACTCTTTTTGCGAATAAGTACTCAAAGTATGAATTCTCGAATTAAATTAAACTACAACACTAAATCCAATTTAATATGTATTTAATATTTATTCACTATTTAATTCCAAATTAAATATTACACTTTAATAATAAACCTTTTACGATTTAAATTCCAAATTTAATCGTAACACGTCTCAAAGACTGATTAACATCCAACGTCAATTCAATTCAAGTCCAATGGGCTTTTAATTGATTTCTTAAGGCGTGGACTTTTGGTCAGCTCGAGTGAAACCGAATAACCAAAATCCAATCCGGGATTTACCCCATAAGCCCATAAATCAATTTCGGCCCATTAGGCCCAATTAAACTTTAAAGGTTCATTAAGTCGCATTTGGGCTTTATGGAAGCGGTTTTGGGCCCAATTGGATCCAATCCAATTTGCCTAAACCCAACTTTGTACAACAAAGCCCAACAAGCCCATTTACAACTTTAAAAGCCCAAATCCAATTTTAAGGCCCAAATAATTAAATTACCAAATTCCAAAATTCCCAATTTAATTACCTAAGTGTATTACATGATTAATTAACCAAATCAATATTTCCCAAACATCATTTTGTCCAATTAATCATGCTTTTATCATCATCACATGTCCAACATACTTTGATGAAAAATCAAACCAATTTACATGCTTAAAGTGTCTCGACCAAGGAGGGACTTTTTATACGAGTCGAATTCAATCCAATTAATTTCACAATCGATATTAAGTCCTCATCCCGAATGATTTCCAACACATCCAATGAATTAAAGAATTAAAATTCCAAGACATTCTAGGGCATAAGTCCTTCGGCCAACATATAATTATGGGGAAACTTTGATCCAATCACAATTTCATGAAATTTATCCAATCAAACTTCAATTAAACATCATTTAAACATGCTCAATCAAACAATTTAACCAAATCATGCTCAAAATCAATATACCCAATTTTAAGCCCTAACTATTTCATGCTTGAACCTAGGCTCTTGATGCCATTGTTGGTTTCTTAATGAGGTCCCAAGATCATAACAAGCATGAAAATAATGTGTGAATACATCAAAGGAGATAGCAGAATACTCACATCGATCGGTTGAGACGATTTGATGAAGAATAAAAATGAAATTTCCACCTCCAAGGGGCACCAAACTGCAGCAGTCCACTACCTTGTATTTTTAGTTTTGTTCCAAGAATTTAAGCTTTGAATCTTCGTCAAACGATTCCTGGCTCGTGGGTGGGTTTCCCTAACACCTTCATATAACTCTCGGTAGTGTGATAGCACTTGGATTTTGCCACAAAACCCTCAACAATTGCTTCTCTTGCTCGGTAAAGTGAGCTGAAATAGTGACTGTTTGACAGCCCTATTTGGGTGTGAATGGAGAGAAAAGGATGAAGGAGAGATGTGTTTTTAATTGGTAAAATGATATCCAATATCCTTTATATATTTTTCCAAAATAAATAAATGATTTACCATTTATTTTAACTTTCAAAAAGCCAAATAAATTAACTTTAATCACTTTGAGTGTTCCACACTCCAACATCATTATCCATCAAGTCATATCAACTTTAATAAAGTGACATGTTGTCAAGTCTTATCACTCAAAGTGACAAGTGATTTTTCGCTTGATGTGATTTGTCGCTTGATGTGATTTGCGTGCCGCATTCAAATTTGAAATGTGAATGCGCTCGCAATCACTCTCGGACTCGGGTTCGCTAATTCCTAATTAGCAAATTTTCCATCGCGTCGTAATTAAATGATTACCCCTAGCAAATTCACTATTCATGTCGCTAACGAATTAATTCTAAATTAATTCGTTCGCCCGAATTAAAATCCAATTTCAATTTTGCGTCAATATCCAATTTCATTTAATATATCGAATATATTAATTTACCCGATTAATTCCAAATTAATCTTTTCTCTCTTTAAATGATATTTTATCCCAGATAAAATATCTTCGTAATTAATCCCAGATTAATTTTCTCTCTCATCGAATTAATCCCAGATTAATTAAAGTGCGAGTCATACGTCATCGGTGAATCATTGGGAAGCGACCCATGAGATCCCCGGATATGTTGGCAGTAAATTCGGTCGTCGGACTATCCGAAAACGTAAGTACCTCGTACTATATTTTACCGATTTACAAGACAAGGTTGGCCTCTAGCAAAGCGCCATGCCTACCCAATTCTCCGGAAATATCCTTACAGGAAAAAAGGATCTGTATCAAGCATAGTATACCGTAGTATTGCGTATTTCTGTCCAGTATCAGATGATCACGTGCTAGGCCTGGGGCTGGAATAGTGTCTGCCCCATACGAAGCACTTGTCGGATGTCTGGTAACTAGTCTCTATAATCGGATATACATGACCTAGTCATAATATCCCGACGACCGCGCAGCACTTAAGAGCACTAATACCGTATCCAGTGTGACATCGTCTCCACTATGACTGGAGTGATACTTCTTTCTTGACATCACACCCAATACTCTACAATTCTCAATATACCTAGTATTGGCGTACTCAGAACCGGTTAAAGCCTTGGACGACCTCAACCAAAGTATATTGATTATCGTAAGTATTAGCGGTGCAAGTCTCAGGTTAAGACCAAATACACCTACCCTGATGTCGGACTCCCATAGACACACAATCATACTACCTATGGGATTCCGAGGGGGTCTATCCAGAGCGAAGCTGTTTCCCGTACCATTGGTGAAACACAACCTCCTATCGCACTTGCATAAGTATCCAATACTTAAATATATGAGAACTATGTCGTTTTACCCTCATAATGCGCACAAGTGCAATACCAGTCTTTTACGTATTTATCGATGTCCAGTCTTGATAATACTCTGACTAGGGATATTTAATGATTTATCCTTTGTTGATTGATACTGTCTCATATCATTCTCAATCAAGGAAAAAATCATAAGGACCTCTCATCATTTATTCATCTAGGTGATCTAATCACAAATGATAAGAGTGCAATCTCATTTGTCACATAGTTAATTTGTACAGCAACATCATGATTTGTATAAATAGTGATGTTATGGGTCATAACTATCCAACAATCGCCTCATAATCCAACAAGTCCTCATGTTTCCCATTCAGTTTACAGGTAATTGACTCTATCTGATCACAGAGCTTCTGTATCTCGGCCTGAGACCCGGTAATTCTCCCAGCGGCATATTCGGCCATATCATCATCAAGCAAATAAGCATCATCATTCAATCCACTTGGAGGGCTCTCACGCCTCTCATTTTCAGATCCTCCTGCAGCGTGGGGCACAACCATATTAGACATAGCGGCAGTCAAGGCTTGCAGTTGTTCAGTGACTTTGGTGAGATTAGCTTCAATCTAATCCATGTGAGACCCTTCATTGACTGATCCACTCATGTTTACTGATAGCCTTATGATTAGTCTCCCCTCTTCCCTAACCCAACGAGAATCTATGGTGTCTTTTAAGATCGTGTGTCAGTGTGTATGCGTGACATGCATGTAATAAAAAAGTTCATAGAAATTCTATACTAGTTGGCCTATTATCATTTTAAAGTATTCAATCACGCTATTGCGCGATGCAAACTTGTCCCAGTTGAAAAGGCCCAGCAGGTTTACACTTTGCGATAACATGGCTAAACAACTTCAAATGATAAGAGGCCTACACATAAAATGGCCCACCGGTATTTTAGAAACTTTTGGCCCAATTGCCATAAAGCACGAACTCGTCCCAGTTTAAATGACCCAACAAGCCCATACCTCATGATAAAAAGTCTAACTGAATCCAAATGACAATGGTCTTAAACGCAAATATAAAGGAATAGTTGATATTAGTCCTACGACTACAGTTCATACGCGGGTTTATAGGGGTAAAGACAAAGGCTCTCGTCGATGAAGGGTTGCCCATAACTAGGTCTCCCCACTCAAGGGTCCAAGCGACCAAGTGAGCGCACTTTTTTATACCTTACGGTACTTGCCAACGAGTTAAGGTGTGTGACTGACTGTCATCTGAATTTCCCGTTGTAGATTCCCCATAGGGAGGGTGGAGCGAACTCTCTTAAATACCCAAGCCTCTTAGGCTCTTATCGCTTGGTGACTGGAATAAACAACGAGTCCTCCAAATTAGTCCATCATAGCAAGCTACGAGTACATGATTGTATATGTGCCTTCACAGTTTTTCCTTATAGAAAAGTAGTGAATGAAGGAAGACACCAAACCATTACCTAGCTCAAAAAGTGCCTTTGATTAAACCCATTTTCAACTCACGGTAGACACGGTTAACTAAAGCACATATCATAATCATTACAAGACATTATTTCAGGGCCAATTCTCTATCCCTAGTGGAGTCGCCAGACTGTAGGACAGAGACATCGGCGACGCTGTTCTAGGCTCATGACCTAGTTGGAAGTACGGAATAGCCCACTGGGGAACTAAATCGGAGAAATAATTTAAGGCCGCACTCACCCCTCGCAAGGGAAGACCTCAAACTGTTGGGTTCGGAATGGTCCCTTACTTATGTCACTTGTAATGATATGATTTGTGCGATAAACTAACCGAATCTACGTAACATGCTTGCTCAAAGGTAACTTAGATCTAGTCCGCATTCATCAAAATAAATCCTATGACTTAGTTCGCATGCTTTGAAAAATAAGTCATTATAACGGCAAGCATATAATATCACACAATGAGCATGTCAAATCATCGAACATAAAGAATAAAAAAATAACCACTTAAATATAAACGTAAACTAAATTCCTAATGCGAAATTAAAGAACTAAGTCATGCATAAAGAAGTAACATAATCGTGCTTAAAAATAAACGATATACTAGACTAAATCATGCTTTAATAATGAATAACGTACTAGCAACCTAATCATGCTTAAATACGTGGTTGGATGAAACGAAACATGTGTGTCCCTCAAGCGGTACGTGGCATTGTATCCCGAGTACAGACCGCACCACCGTCTATTCAGATTCGGCTACGAAATTTATGTCCGGGTTTCCATCCGATTTACCGCAAGAGAGAACACATATTTCGTTCATCCGAAAATCACATCATGCACCAATCCACAATAGTCATGTGAAATAAAGTAATAAAATAAATAAAAATAAATGAGAATAAATAAAAAGGGTGCCCTCAGGTCTAACCTCTTTTGTCGTCTCTCGAAAGCGCGTTACACGACCATCGAAAGGGTTAATGCTCCGCAACTCTTCCGGTTCACTAATCCAACGTTTTCCTCACTGTTTCACTTTGTATTTTCTGGTCGCTGTTTTATGGTAATTTAAGCTACTGTTTAGGCGGTTTTTTGGAGGGTTTGGTGCTGCGGTTTTGGTATTTTTTAGGGGGATTCTGGATAGTTTTTTGATGCAGTTTTGGGATAGTTTCTGGGCAGTTTCAGGGTTGGTAAGATGCAGCAAACTGGGCAGTTTTATAAGGGTATGTACGATAGTTTAAGGGACTGGTCAGTGAGCAGTTTAGGCGTGCAATGATGTGGGGTTTGCGGCTGAACTGGACGAGCAGTGAGGGGTGATGTGCGTGCGGTTTTGGGAGATGCAGTAAGGGTATTATGCGGCTGTATAGTGGAAGAATATGTGGCAGTTTGGTGGAGGAATATACGGCTGTATAGACTAGTTTGGTGATGGTTTGTTGGGTGGCAATGTAAGGAATTTTCTTTATGTCTTAGGTGTGAATGCTTTGAGGTTTCTTGTGTAAATATGCGTGAATTCTAGTTAGGGGTTTAATATTTTGGTGAAGGGTTATTTTTATAGGCAAAGGGATGATGGCTTTCCTTGTTTGAGAAAGAGAAGAATTTGTGCATTAATGGGAGATATTTTTAATTATTGTGTGATAAGGAAAAATCTTTTAATTAGGGAAGTGATTTGATTTAATTTGATTTATTCTTTTTTAGTTAGGGATATGATTTGTTTTAATTAGGTAAGGGATCTATGGGATTTCTTTAATTTAGGAAGGGGATTTGGCTTGATTTATGCATGTGTTTAATGTGATTTTTGTTATTTAGGGTGGCTATGGGCGTGTGACTTAGGTCCTTGGGCGTGTATTGGGTTTGATTGGTGGGCTTGGTGTGTGGTTTAGTGGTGTGTGTCTTGTGAGGTTTTGGGCTAAGGATGTGTTTTGTGGGGTTTTGGGCTAAGGATGTGTTTTGAAATGGAGGTCCAACAAGAGACCCGAATCTAATCCAGCAAATTAAATCCAAAAAAAATGTCAACTCTTGACTATTCCATTCCGACGTCCGTTTCCCGTGGCTTCCACAATCTAAAGAGGTAGTGTCTCCATACGAGACTCATCATCGGGACTTATATGCAAAAATACAGTCCCAACAATGGGATAAACACTCCATGCAAAAACTTTTGGCGGTCAGTTCGATGGACACGAGCAACTCATGCATACATGTGATACAGAAAGCAGATGGATCTCCGCTAGTAGACTATGAGATCGACTACCCTACTCGAGGGCAATCATATCATCATGCTAGTCTCTCCGCTTTGTGAACGCCTAGATTATTCACAAAATTGTGACTATGAATGTTTGAGAGTAATGATTCTCATAAGGCGTGGAAGCCATCATCTTATTACTCCAAGGGCTTTATTAAAGTGTTTGATGATTCATATAATTTATGTAAGACACGTATAATAAAGATTACCATTTTATTAATTAATGAAAAATATTACAGATACATGTACATATAGCTCATCCATAAGTTGGGTATAGGGATCCCTTACAATGTGCACATGTCATTATATCCGTCAATTTCATAGTATCCATTAATTCCAACTGTATCTCAAGTTACTACTGGGGTGAGTTTTTTCCCCAAGCCCCAAAAAACACAAAACCATAATATTTATCTCAAAACTATAAAAAACCATTTTCTGAAATACATTTCTTTCAAAATGTCTGAAGCTTTTCCTTTGAAACACTTTGGGTTTCAAAATAATGTTTTATTTCTTTATCAATCGTCCAAAAATCATAAAACACATGTATGTGAACTCATTCCTCATTCTTTCACTTCTTCTGGTCATATGTTTATCAATATTAACATATATGCTCATGCAAAAATTCGTGAATTCCTTCAACTAAAAGATATATGTATTTTGTTTCTGATTTGTTTTATGATTAAAATAATAATCCATGGAATAAATCGTTAATTTATTACTGAGGAAATATTCAAGCAAGTTGAATAACCAGATCAAATAAAATAAGGGAGCCTAAATAATCAGCAAGCTCAAATTACATTGAATAATTGACTTATAATCTGACTTTGCTTTCATTTAACAATTCCAACAGTAAAGTTACTTTTACAAACCAATTAAGCAGCTACAAGGTGAAAAAGAATATCCCTACTATAATATCTGTGAAAATATCCAAGTACAAACCAACTAAACACTATTTAAACTTTATCCTTAAAGGAAATAACTTAGAATAAACAAAATTAATTTTCCCACCACAAATCCTAAACTCAGAATCTTAAGGCCCTCATATAATATTAAACATTCATGTCAAAATGATAATGGAACACAAATAAGACGCTCAACTCCTCTTCCTGAATTAAATTTTATTTTCAATATGGAGCCTTGACTTACACACTAACTCACTTAAATTATTCCGAATACTCGAGTCATTACTTGTACATAACAATCATCATAAAACTGATTTCACTACAATATCATGCTACTACATCATTCAACACATATATCATTTTATAATAACATTCAAAGACATTTCGTCATCAAGAATATCTCAAAATAAACTCCCAATAAGCTCTAATTTCGACCATAAACAAGAGAAATGCAATCTTTGAACTTTTAACGCAAATGATTCATATTCATATCAAGACATTATTTTAAGCTTAAGTCATCATCAATACAGGGAAAACTTAACCCTCAATATATAACTTAGAATTCGGCAAAAGGGACTTGTAGGCATTGTATTTTTACATGTAAATCCCAATGATGAGTCTCGTATGGTGGCACTCCTCTTTAAGTTTTAGAAGTCGGGGGAAACGGACACCGGAAGGAAAGAGTCAGAAATTGATACTTTGTTGGAATTAATTGCTTGCCCAGCTTCGATTTTGCTCATTGGACCTATGTTTCAAAACACACCCTTGGCCCAAACCCCTGCAAACCACACATCTTTGGCCCACAACCCCCGCAAACATACCAAGCCCACCAAATACATGCCCATAGCCTCTAACCCCATGCCCATCTCATTTCAAAATAACAAACACACACATTAAACACATGCTAAAATCAAGACAAATCACCTTAGCAAATTAAAGAAATCAAATCAAATCAAATTAAATCATATTCCTAATTAAAAGAGGTCAAATCAAATCAAATCACATCACATCCCTAAATAGATAGATTTTTCCTTATAGCACACTAATTAAGATATCCCCCATAATTGTAATATTTTTTTCCTTCCTGCATAAGGACAATCCCCAACTCTTTGCCTATAAAAAGAAGCCTAAACTAACACATTGAGGCCCTAGCTTATTAACGTATAAACCATCGCAAAATACCCTTGCACTGCATGCATAAACCACCGCAAAATACCCATGAACTGCATGCCTAAATTATCCAGAAAACACCGAAAATCTGCCCTACACTACACGCTTAAACTGTCCAGCAAACCACCAAAAATCTACCCTAAATTACATTCACAAACCACCAAAAAAACTGTACAGAAACACAGCCTCTGACCACCAAAAACAGCCCCTGACCACCGAAAATACCCCCTGAAACAGTCCAGATTTTACCGTAAAACTGCACCCGAAAACTACCTTATATTACCACAGAAACTGCCCATTAAAACCGCACAAACCGCAGCCCAGACACACCCGTATTATCGTAAAACAGTACGCCAAAACTGTGACCAGAAACAGTAGCGAAACAGAGTAAAATAGAAGCCCAAAACAGCGAAGCAGCAAAGGAAAATAGTGAATCAGTAAATCGGAAAAGCCGCGGAGCATCAACCCTTCCGACGACCACGAACGCACTTCCAAGAGACAACTTAAGAGGTTAGACCTGAGGGCACCCTTTTTATTTATTATCCTTTATTATTATTTTTTTGTGCTACTTCGCATGAGTATTGTTAATTGGTGTATGCTATGACCATGGGATGAATGGAATATGTGTTATCTCTTGCGGTATATCGGATGGAAACCCGAACGTAAATTTAGTAGCCGAATCCAAATGGACGGTAGTACAGTCTATACTCGGGATACAATGCCACGTACCACTTGAGAGACGCACGTATTTCATTTCATCCAACTTTGTGTTAATGCATGATTTAGTCGTTTAGTATGTTAATAGTTTATGCATGATTTAGTCGTTTAGCATATTATTTTCAAGCAAAATTTAGTTATTTCTTTCGCATTAGGAACTTAATTATGTCTCTTCTATGTTAAGATTATCATTTATATTGTCATGTTTATTGATTTAATGTGTTCATGTGATTGCGTGTTTGCCGTTATGACTTACTTTTATGCATGCAAACTTAGATTTAGGTCTTACTTTCATGTATGCGAACTTAGACATGGGATGTATGCAAGCTTAGACGTAGGTTACTCCTATATATGTAGGTTATGTAGATTTGGTTAAATTATTGCACGAATCTTTTCATTACAAGTGGCATAAGTAAGGGACCATTCCGAACCCAACAATTTGAGGTCTTCCCTTACGAGGGGTGAGTGCGGCCTTAAATCATTGTCCTAGTTCACATTGGGTGGCGACTCCATTTTATTCTCCGGTTTAGTCTCTTGTAGGCTATTCCGTACTCCCGACTTGGCCACGAGCCTAGAACTGCGTCACCGATTTTTATGTCCTACAGTCTGGCAACTCCACTGGGGATAGAGTATCAGCCCTAAAATAATGTCTTATAATGATTGTGATTTGTGCTTTAGTTAACTGTATCTACCGTGGGTTAAAAGGGGTTTAATCAAAGACATTACCAGAGCTAAGTAATGGTTTGGTGTCTTCCTTCATTCACTACCTTTCTATAAGGAAAATCCGTGAAGGCACCGAGATAATCATGTACTCGTAGCTTACTGTGATGGACTAATTTGGAGGACTCATTGTTTATTCCTGTCACCAAGCGATAAGAGCCTATGAAGTTTGGGAATTTAAGAGAGTTCGCTCCACCCTCCCTCTGGGGAATCTACAATGGGAAATCCATTTGACAGTCAATCATGCATCTTAACTCGTTGGCACGTACCTTAGTGTATAAAAAAGGTGCGCTCACTTGGTCGCTCTGACCCTTGAGTGGGGAGACCTAGTTGTGGGTAACCCTTCTTCAATGAGAGCCTTTGTCTAAACCTTTATAAACCCGCATATGAACTGTAGTCATATGACCAATAGAAACTATTCCTTTATACTTACGTTTAGGACCGTCGTCATTTGGATTCATTTGGACCTTTTGTCATGAGGTATGGGCTTGTTGGGCCATTTAAACTGGGATGAGCCTGTGCTTTATGGCAATTGGGCAAAAGCTTCTAAAGTACCGATGGGCCACTTTTTGTTTAGGCCCCGTATAATTTGAAGTTATTTAGTCGTGTTATCATAAAAGTGTAAACCTATTGGGCCTTTTCAACTGGGACAAGTTTGCACCTCGTAAAAGTATGATTGAATGCTTTAAAATGATAATGGGCTGACTTATATATTCCATACATAGCATGCATACATGCTAAATTTTAGTTTTAAGAGACATCATAGATACCCGTTGGGTTATGGAATAGGGCAGACTCGTCAAAAGGCCGTCAGTGAAAATGAGTGAATCAGAGAACGAGGTATCCCATATGGATCAGCTGGAAAATAGTCTCACTAAGGTTACCGAGCAACTGCAAGCATTGACCACTGCTATGGCTAATATGGTCGTGCCCCGTGCTGGGGGGAGCTTTGAGAATGAGAGGCGTGAGGACCCTTCGAATAGACTGAGCGATGATATCCCTGTCTTCGATAATGATATGGCTGAGTATGCTATGAAGGGCAGTCGGGTCTCACGCTGAACTGCAGAAACTCCGAGATCAGGTAGAGTCAGTTACCTTCAAGATAAAGGGTAAGCATGATGATTTTCTAGACTACGAGGCAATGACGTTTGAGGAACAGTTGCCAGCTCATTTCAAGATGTCTGACATGGCTAAGTTCAATGGGAACGGGGACCTGAGAGTCCATCTCCGACAGTATGTTTCTATAATGAGCTCAGTGGGTCTGTCGAATTTCAAGTCCAGAAGATGTTTGTGATGTCGCTTGAGGGGGCTCATGTGGTATGGTATCATGGCCTGGAGAGGAAGGTCAGAGATGATTGGTGGGCACTGGCAGATGCCTTTCTGAACCAGTATGTCACAGACTTGGAGATCAACTTGTCGCTTCACGACTTGGAGAATACCAAGCAGAAGCCCGAAGAAAAATTCAAGGACTATGTAGACCGCTGGAGAAACTAGCTTCTAAAAATGCATACTCGGCCTTCGGAGAATGACCAGATTAAGATGATTATCAAGGGTGCTAAGTCCTCTATCTATGGCAAGCTGAGGAGGATGACCTCCATGATTACAGATTTTTGACAGTTGAGGGAGACTGTCATGGACATTGAGGAAGAAGAAGCTGAGAATAGGAAGTTCTATGGCATGAACAGAAGGACTGTCGAAGGACCATCAGTTGCTAAGCCTGTTACTACGGAGGTTTTGCCATCAAGAACCGGTGTTTCTCCAAGCTGGGTAGACCTTTGTCCAAGGTGCTTGAGAAGTTGGCAAGGCAAGGACTCTTAAAACCCTTAGATGCTAAATCGCTTCCAAATCCTCCCCACCACACCTTAACATGAACCGTTATTGTCACTTCCACCAATAATATGGTCATGACACCGACGGCTGTGTCCGCCTCCGACATGAAATCCAAGGCCTCATAGACTCGCACAAAATACCCAACCTTGAAAAGGAATAGCCCAACACACACTAGACCTATCAAACTATCACTCCGTACCACCACCTACCTATATGATTGGTTCCGGTTTGCCAGAAAGCCTCATCCTCTGAACCTTTGTTCACCAAGCCTTTTGCCTAGGGATATGGGATAGTAGCAGTGAGGATGAAGCAGAACGGGGAAAGAATTTCTGGGAGGACTTCTCAGGCAGTGATGAAGATGAGGTGAAAAGAATGACTCACAGCGGGCATTTCTACAGTGATACCGCAGAAAATGGCAAGGAAGTGTTGGCAGATGGTCGAGAAATAGTAGAAAACGGGGACAATACTAAAGGTGATGTAGTGCTACGTCAGCTGAAGAAGACACGAGCACATCTAAGTATTGGGAGTTGTTGTGTGCATCACAGGAGCACCGACGTGCCATGGTTGAGGCCTTGAGCAAGATAAGAGTGCGGGAGGATGCTAATCCGTGATGTTTGTGGGATCAGTACAGAAAGAAGCTGCGCAAATGATAACCTTTTCCGAGGAAGAACTCCCAGCTAAGGGAAGGAACCATAACAGACCTCTATTCATCAGAGCTGAAGTAAGAGGAAAGAAGACATCTTGTGTGATGGTGGATGATGGGTCATCCATCAATATGTGCCCATTAATTTAATCTTTACTTGATGCATGCATGTGTTTATTTAATTTGATTAAATAAAGTAAAAAACATCTTTTGTAGAAAATCCCTAATTAATAAGGTTTATGTTAATTATGTATTTGATGCATATTACATGGTCAGTCTTGTCATTACGGTTTATGGATACTTTTATGTGACTACATCCGAGACTGTACAAAAGCTGTGAGGGTGTAGCCGATAAAAATTTGTTTGTTGTTTGTGGTGGTTGTTGTTTTGTCATTGCTGGTTTTTTTTGATGGTTTTGGTTTTTCGATTATTGGTGTTTGTCTCTTGAATTTTTTTTTTACTGTTTGTGGCCGATCCCCCCCACTGTTTTCTCTTGTTTTTTCTATGATGCCTACGGTTTTTTCTTTTGTTGTTTCGGTGATGATCTAAGGTTCTCTTTTGTTCCAGTTGTCGTCTAAGCGCCTTTTTTGTGTCAAGATTTGGTCTCTTTTTTATAATGGTTTGAAGGGATCTCCAAATAGGGAAACAAATCATGGAAATTTGGGAGATATATTATCAATTATTTTGGGAATAAAATCTCATAAATTTGGTGATAAGGAGATCTCAAATCTTGTTAATTTGGTAAGGATGTGATTTCAAATCTTTGTTAAGTTTTACAAGAAGGGGATTGCAAATCTTTTTAAATGGAAAGTTTTAATGAGGGGATTTGAGTGTGTGGGCTGCATGGGCCGGTTGGGGCTGAGGATAATGGATTGACCGAATCTGAGGCTGGCTAGTTAGTCCGAATTAGATGATGGGCTAATTTTGGAGATTTCTTTCTTTCTGGCAATCGATTTTCGCAACTTCCGTAACTTTTCAGGTAGTGTCTCCATACGTGGCTCATCATAAGGCTTATGTAAAAATGCAGTGTCTATAATTATACAAAAGAAAAATTAAAATCTCAAACTTTTCAAGATTCGAATTTTCTACTTATACTTATCATAAACGTAACTATAGAAATAAATGGAACCTTAATTAAAATGATGAATTAATATTATGGGAGCATATCTCCAAAAGTATTGAAACTAATTCGGTAACACTCAATATCAAACAAATCAAATCATATAAGATTCGATTACTCCCACTAACCAATTCCATCATGATGGAATCATAGAAGAATAATATTGAGTAAAAATCATATTCATTAAATAAGCTTAGAACTAATTGCCATAAATTCATATGTTTGATCATATCAAACATCTTTTAACAATTCAAAGACTCACGATGAATTTAAAGATACAGTTTTCAAAACTTCAGATCTAATATCTTTGAATCAGTCAAAGTATTCTATCCACATTTCATCAGAAAAATGTAACTAAGTCATGACAATTCGTAATCTAAGTTACGAAGTAAAGAAAACTACCTTAAGCAATTTACAATTCATTAAAATACATACATCTAATGCATCAGTTAAATAATTCTTCTGGTCCAATGACAATCATTGGTTATATGAGATTTAATCATATTCTCGAATACAATATTCATTAAATGGATAAGGATATGTGGTGTGATCTCGTATTAGACAATCATTTACCATACGGAATAAGCATCTAATACTTAAGTGATAAAATCTCATAACGTATTGTTCTAAGTTATTTACTTAACCAAATATTTTTCTTAATGTTTATCTCTTCGTTAATTAAACTACTAGTCGTATTAAAATATTTAACAACTGTTTATATAGAACAAGTAACTATCTAATAGTTGCAAATTCTGATATCAAATATTAAAACAATCATTAAACAAGATTTCAAATAACTAGATGAGAGATCTAGTATCCAATACCTATAGTTGTCATATTGGGAGAATTAAGTTTTTCTACACACAACTATACACATCTCCTTCTTTAGCTTTAGAATTTGCGTTCAACTATTCACAATAATAAATAGTTATGGATTTCTAACCAACAGTTTCTCTCATTACTTTACGTAATATCGTAATCCCTATTGGAAAATGAGAATTCAATAATTAAATTGAATTCCAAAATGGGAAGTGGACCCTATGAGTATATTTTGACTCATAACTTTGGCACGTTCTCGCCTACGTATATTCACAGGTAGACAACTCATTGTCAATCACACTCACTGTGACTCCTAGTTTTGGTCCTAATCATTTCTCATTGTGACGGTTTTGGCACGTTCATAGGAGGTGCATCAAGGCTTCACTTGTCAATGAAAAAACTCAAGCTACTTATATAGTCATGACAGCTTTGGCACGTTCCGGATTTCCACTTTCACTTGAATTTGTCCCTTATTATATAAGTTCTACCATCAGCTATAACTGCACATCTTTGGCAAGATACTACTGTAGGAAACACTTTCCTCACGCAGCGGAAGGGATTAGGCACGCAG